>JAQIVE010003286.1:0-17199 GCA_034698285.1 Sminthurinus bimaculatus | reverse complement strand
ATAAAGTCATAATATATAATTATATTATTTAAAGGATAAAAACTTAGTATAAAGGGTCATAAAAAGAAATATTTAATTTTTTTTCTTATAATATATTAGTTATATTATCTTCTTTAGATATAAAATTAATACCTTCACTTTTAAAATATTTAATAATTGATTTATTATAATGTGAAAAAGCTTTATTTAGTCAAAATATATAATTATTATCTGAATAATATTGTTTAATAAATGGTACTAAAATTTCTAAAGGCATTTTTTTATAGGTGTATTGGTTGAAAAAAATATTTGATAAAAGAAAGCATAGTTATAAAACTCCCCTTAGGTATATTGCTATCTAAAAAAATAATTCGGAGAAAAACAAGACAAAAGGGTTAACGAGAATGATAACGCTAAAGTCAATTTTTATCATTTAACCTACAGCACAACAAGAAATCAAAGGCAGCTAAGCTATAAATTCGTTTTTTTCAAATTACTAAACGAACAAAGTTTCAGCATATAATGCCCTGAAATATACTCTAGTGCCGAGGTATGAAAAAATGAGTGTCTTCTTCTTCCATTTTAGAATAAGTCAATATCTCTTTACACTCACAGTTTTAGAGCAACTTTAGTATAATACCAGATAACAAATATAAAATAGGCATTTACATTTTTTATCGTACGACAACTGTTTATAATGTAGCTGTAAAGAAAACATTATACTTACACACAAATTATTGTTATTCTTTTGTTACTATTACTAGATTATATTTCTTCTGAAAGTCTAGTAATATTAACATTATAATATATTATACAGTCCTTTTCTCTCTAAAGTATTTTATTGTACAATTTTTAGGCTGAAACATTCATCAGGTTTTTCCTTAAACGCGTATATTATATACTTGTTTCATTGCCATATATATTATATGCTATTGTTATGCTTATTATTAATGTTATTATTTTTATTATTTATATCATTATTAAAGTTAAAATTTCTATAACTGCTCTGTCATACTTCAGCCTTTTCTACTGTATAATATATTTAATATTTATCATGTTTTAAAAAGGTATAAAAATAACATTTTGTGCTATCGTTTGACCTTTTCATTGAAAGTAATTTTTACATTTTATAAAGGAACTTTGTACATTGTATTCGACTGAATTAATTGTAGTAATTTTTTTTGAGCATGGTGCCATTTGACCAGTAGTTATTATCACAATATTGTTATATTTTCATCTTTTGGATGTCTTCGTTTTTGGCCTGTGCTTCCTGTCTTATTATTATAACATAAAAAGTCTATTATATACGCACTTTTCGTAAATAATATTAGACAATTACTAATAGTTAGAGAATGTAATATCGAATTTAATGGCTGTACAGAAATAATTAAGTCATAAGAATATTTAATATAAGTTACGTATAGCTCATAATAACAACTTGATATATTTCCAATGTAGCTGTTATTTCCAATATTTGCAACACAGAACGATGTTTTTTGAAAATTAATGCACACGAAAATAAGCAGGAAACAATTAAAAAATCAATCTAAAAGGTATGTACATACCTGTACAAGTTGACTACTTTAATACTGTGTGCAAAGTGTTACTAATATGTACCAAGTAAAAGTATAAACGAAAAATAATGTGCACAAAAGTACCAAGTTTTGAAAAATGTTCATTGATATACAAGTTTTTAAATTAAAAACTGTTTTGAAAATAATATGTATGACGTAAGGAAGGAATAATGTTTGTTATACTAGTATGCAAACCGTTTAATAACGTAACTCTACAGCAAAGTAATAATTGTTTAAAACCCTGCATACAAAAGATCATTTTTATTGTCGTGTAAGTAAATAAGACTTATTTACTTACATATCAATAAAAATGATCGTTTGTAATTGATCGTACTTTCATTCTTAGTATGAAAATTCAAACCGTCATTGTAATAGACAAGAAAGATACGTACTGCTAAGTTAGACACTAGACAAAAAAAAAGAAAAAAAATACAAAAGTACTTTATACAATACATTTAAGCAACTTACTACATACACAGCCAGAAAATAGGATTCAGCCTAATTTGTATGTATTTTATGAAAATAACAATACAATAATATTTTTATTTTTAATGCTAACAAAATCACGTTGTGCCGAAAATCAGGTTGAAGTCTTAAGTCTTAAGTTGGAGTAATCTTAAAGTCATCTATAGTAACGAACATTGTGTTGTATATTTTTTATGCCTAGTTTTTAACCATTATTTATGCTTTTTAGGACTTAAAAATGTAATGTTTTATTTTTATCCCTGAAAGCTGATCCTGGGTCATTTAAATAGATTTATTTACTCCTAAGTAGGTATAATTTTTAATGATGTATATTTGAAGAAAATTGAAAAGACGCTTTTTTGTACACGGATATGTTCGATATAATATTATAATAATATACAAACGATTAAAAAAGTGTATATAAATAATAATCAACTATTTTTAGTGAACCACAATCATCGCAGTATCATTGAATAAAACCTAAGATTTGTAAAGTCAATTTATTAGGGGGAAAAAAATCAAACCCACGATAATTTTTCTACATTATAATTATTGTGAAAGTAGTATATATTATATTAATGAAGTTTTAATAACATAACGGCATAAAAACATTTTTACAATTATTTCAAAAATATAAAATGTAAGTAATGATTTTTATGATAAGAGGCAGAATCATGTTGTTGTCTCAATTACAAAGTAAAACAAGAAAAGTTAAGAGATTATTATGCATGAATATTTATAATAATATATTATTATCTGTACTGTACTGTAGTATTACTTTACCACGGACATGATTATGATAAGCATTAAACACACTTGTGGCGGAGTGTTTTTCCTTATTGAAACTGACAACTGTACACATAAATACATAATAATATAATGTGTCTACAAATAATAGTAATAGCACATACAAGTTAACAGTGTGTAAACTTTTTTGTAGTTATTTTTCCGACACTACTCAGACCTTAAATTATTGTAAACATGTATGTAATAATATTAAGCATTGTTATCTGACAGTAGATAACACGCGAAACGAGAAAAGTCATTATTATTAGATATTGTTCAAATAAAACTCTTCATTTTTCTATTAATGACACCTGATTATGTTTGAATGTACATATTATGTCAAATAGGTAAGCCTTTATTGGCTCCATATATCGTATATTGGGGCAAAACCCTTGCAGTTACCTCCATAAATATAATTAAAAAGAAATCGTCTCTACGTGTCCTTTTTGTGATTGTGTACATTTTTTATTTTTATTTATTTATAATTTCGAGGTATAACCTTAGACGTACTATGTTCACCGTTGACTGGATTTTGATTTAGCAATTCAATAATAATAATGATTATTTGACTGTATTTTACAATTAGTCCATTTATTCAATCGTTCAAGTAAAGGACTTGAAATAGCGACTTGATAGTGCTACTAACAATAGTAACTCTTATTGGGTTTTTATTCATGTATATTGTATGTATAATATGTATAGTACATACACTGGATATTTGTAGGACGATATACTAG
The DNA here is from genome assembly GCA_034698285.1 of Sminthurinus bimaculatus. Classification (NCBI taxonomy): domain Eukaryota; kingdom Metazoa; phylum Arthropoda; class Collembola; order Symphypleona; family Katiannidae; genus Sminthurinus; species Sminthurinus bimaculatus. The sequence goes on along the minus strand of JAQIVE010003286.1, from coordinate 13,658 downwards.
TTACTTACGTCATATCGGTAAGAAGCAAAATGAAAAATTTGAAAACAAAACGTTTTGTACGAATTTTCTTAGCCGTTCAATAACGTTGATCAGTTTAGTGAACTTAATGATACGAAAAAGTCATATTAAAAGTAATAAGTACGCAGTAAAGCAAAAGTTGACGTTTATATATTATTAATTATTATATGCATTTCATGGGAATTTGAAATGTAAATTCTACTAAATTCATTACACAGACAGATAATACTGTCTAAAATACTAAAGCTATAAAATAATGCTACTGAATTTGGGGAATATTATATTACACAGAACAAAGACGCGAGTTTGACGACGTTTCATGTAAAAAAATATAGTGTTTACATACATTAAACATTGGGAATATAAACTGCTTAGTAAGTCTTGCTATAAGGCGAATTTTTGTTTTCAAAAAAAATGTGTAAAAAAATTGTTAATATTATAAAATTATAAATAAAATGTATATACTACACAACTACCACTAAACTACGTAAGATGATTGACGAAATTGACGCGAATGAACAAATACAAACATGCACATGCAGAACCGACAGTTGTTGTCAGAATATGGAAAGAAAGACTTGTCAAAGAATACGTAGAAAGAAATGCTTATAAAGAAAAATGAAAATATATTGTAAAAACATTATAGGCAGAAGTATTTAAGCATGAATGGGGGAATACGAAGAAAGGAGAAAAAATTAAGTCAAATTTTCTCACCGTTTCTTCTCCGGCGAAAATAATATAGTATACAATAGAGTATACAAAACTGAACGAATGTTTTGTTTAAAAGTAGTTGTGTATGCTGATGAAAAATTGAATGACTGAACGTGTTTATGTGTGTGTGTGTGTGTGGATGAAATGTGCATGAGAGGTCGAACACAGCTATAAATATCAAATTGAAGACGATGTATAGAAAAAGTGAAACAAAAGACGCGAGTGAATTATTATGAACATGTGTTAAAGTGATTGTAACTTGTACACATTATATTAGTGATATTTGTTAGTTAATTATTATTATGTTATAATCAAGAATAAACGGATCAATAAAAAATATCTGTATTGAAATGAAATGAAATGTGTTGAATGCGAATTTTTAACTTCGTAAGTAATTCATCCTGCTGAAAATGAGATCATCATGCAGGACTTAAGTTCAGATGAAAGCTGTCACCATTTGACGGATACTCTTAATAGGGGGGATGCAACTCTACCTTCATGCTGACATTTAATAGGTACTACTAATGGTATGTTCATACGGGTACAATTGTAAACTTTTGAGTTATATTTTTATTCTGTTTATTGCTCTTAAATGGCAACACGATTAGAAATACATTTTAATAAATAAATGAAACTTTCTCTTTCAAATGGAGAAAGAAATGCTTTCAATTTCAAAGGCAAATAGGAAAATTGGTTTAATTAATAAAAGGCTGAAGTTGATTATGGAGCAGGAGTTGATTCTGGGACTGGAGCGGGGGTTGGTTCTGGGGCTGGAGTAGGGGTTGGTTCTGGAGGTGGGGCGACCGATGTTACTGGGGATGGTGGTGGTGGCGGAGGAAGTCCAGAGCCCGCTCCGGCAGATGAGCCGACTACCAATCCACTTCCAGCATTTGCATTTCCTCCATTAACTGCATTTGAGGAACTTTCCCCAGATGCTTCAATGACGGCTACCCCTGTTGAAACTTTACAACATGAATGGAAAAGAAAAGATTAAAACTCTGAATATTTTAGAATTTAGAAATGGTAGTTGAGCATTTATTCACCTATAAGCAATATCTATATTTTACCTGAAGAATTATCAGCTGCTACTCCAGTTGATGATGAAACACCCGTAATAGAAGTTTCTGCAGAGCTATTTCCATTAGTGGAACCTGCAGAAGCCCCAACTGACCCACTTGTCACGGAGCCACCCGCTGTCGAAACCCAAAATAAAAAGAGAATTTGTTAAATATTAGCTACTTGTACAACCTATTACTATTGGTTGGTTAAACGTTGAACAGCGGAAATGATTGTTAGGACTTTGACTTACCTCCTTGTGGGCGTGGGAGGGAGAAGGCCAAGGCAAAAACCGCGGAGACAACGATTAGAAACTTGAACATTTTGAATTTGTAGTTTGTACAAAAAGGTGTACACAATTTTAGGGAGAAATTAAATGTTTTGGTAGTTTTCTCAGTTTGCTCTGAAGTTGGAATGATGTTGATGCCAATGTCAAAACGAGTATTTATACAATAACCCAGCAGTAATTTTTATTTTAATAAACATTCCCTTCACAAATGTATCAAGGGATTAGTCAATTTAAGAAGAATTAGCTGTTGCATAGAAAGTATACGGAAAGAAAGGAAGGAGATAAAATAAGCTAAAAAGGGCACTTAATCACTTTTAGCTTCAGTGCAGACATGGTAAAGTAGCGATGGCCTTTTTTTGATATAATCTTGGTACAGACAAAGCTTACAAGGACCCCTTTAAAACAGAGAACAATCTACCGAAAGAGAATAAAAACTCTTTAAACTTTCTGAAAAAGATTTACTTATTATTTGAACATAAACCTAAGATAAGGTGAAGAGCAAGAAATTTATAATTGGATGGAAAGGGACCTATGTACATATTTACATTGATGCCATCCGATGAAAATCCATAAAATGAGTAACAGTATAGAATCCCAAAATGGATACAGGTCGTTAATTTGGATACATTTTGTAAATTTGAGTACATTTTAATCCAATGTACTTTTGTGTCAAGTCCAAAGTCCTCTTTCTATTAATATTGAGACACAAAATTCAAAGTACAAAGCACTCATACAGAACAGAAATAAAGCGAATGAAGAAAAATAATATGCAACGGTCCTATCATCGTCACATTTTGTTTTAGATATCGATAGAGTTACTCAATCGTAAGCATCGTCGAATGTTCGTCTACGAGCAATTATGAACCATGTTAATTAATTACCCTATCGAGTCGACAATTAATTGAACAGAGCAATTATCGTATAGCCCGTTGATGGAAATGTATGGATGTTAGACATGCGAGGTTGTTGTTCATTTTTCATTTCAGGACATTTTTATTCGGGATATTTAGCCAAATTTAACTATGTGCCTGGCTTTGGTTCTTTCAATCGTTCTCGTCAGTTTACGGGATAAAGTGGATTATCCAAATGAATGAATGAATGGTGAAAATTGAGCTAAACCCATGGGATTTGAGTAGGTACTGTGTACTGTACAGAAAATGTGTGGCATTGCTTCATCTTCCCTTTGCATTCGCAACATTCTATTTCCTAATCTACAGTGATCTGACTTTTGTAAGTCTACCTTGTATTAGTAATATACACGTAAATAAAGCACATGATATGATTCGACTCGACTTTTCCGGGATATATGTATGTATGTATGAGCTCAATAAAATTCTAACTAGTCCTGGTGCAACTGAGTCATTTTTGAAGTTTCGTTATATACTGCTCCTTTTCAAAAGCGAATGACATGCAACGTTTTGCACAATCTGGATTTTCTCTTTCGTTTTTCTGGCATGCAAAAATGAAACGTTTATAAACGAATTTACGCTTACACCGTTTGTAGTTGCCGATCCCTAGGCAAAACATTAAACGTTAAGTATGCATATAATATGCGTATTATAAAGGCAATGAAATATGTTGTGTATATAGTTGTGCTCATTTTTCTTTATTTTATATGCAAAAGATAGTCTATATACTTGTTTTTTATTACAGGTATTTTAGAAAGGTTCTGCAAACCTCGAATCTGACTTTATACTTTTGGGATTCGAGACAAAGAATATCAACAGAATATATTATGTCCCGAAAATATATGGTCGGATTCGAGGTTTGCGGAGTCTTTGTATGTTTTTATATAGTTATACATGTACATAAATTTGATACATCATAATGCATAACGTTTTTACAAAATAAAGTATTAGAGTATCAATTGATTTCTACGATCTAGGCTACATTTTCTACAACAAAGATTAACTAGCCCCCCACAGTCAGCCCTTTCAATGTTAGTATTAATATACACGTTTTTCTCCACCACACCAATTACCAGTCAATCTGTACAAAAACAAAAACACAGTCACTATACTTTGTTCACTTTGTGATGTGGATTGTAAAAAACGTTCTCCAAGTCCCGGTCCTTATCAACACAACAAACTTTAAATTAAGTACATACTTACTTTTACGTTTTAAAAGACTGTCTCCTTAAATACAAAATAATCTCTTTAGTTTAACACATTAGTTTTTAATTTTGTCTAATGTAATAAACGAACAGAAATAATGTTTCTATAGGCCAGTATTTTAAAGCCTTACTTATGTATTTTATTTATCATAATTTTTACAATAACAATTATTACGCTTCGTATAGGTATTTGTGGACGCTCTTTTTTTCTTACCTTAATTTTACTTGATATGTATTTATCATAAATTGTATTGTTTTATGTTACATTTTACGTATATAAACAGTCATTTAATTCATAATATGCCCAACATTGTTGACAAACTGATAAATAAATGTCGAATAGAAAATCAATAGAAAATACGACAACTATTCTCCATTTTCTATAGTATACTCGCATATATAAATAATAACGATACGAGATAAAAAAGGATTAATCTGGGTAAAAAATAAATAAATATTATTTATAGATCACAAAACTGGTATTAGGTATTAACTATTAACATATTATATAACATATGTACGCATATAAAGTACTGGACGGTTAAACTAGAAAATAGTTTGTCAGGAGTAAACTTATAAAAATGGAAACACTCGACAGGTGAAGTAGATGTGAATAGAGCCCGGTGAAGTGAGGCATTTGTGAATTTCCTGAATTATCCGAAAGTTTCTCCTGTTTGGGTGGCGGTGTCGTTTTTCTCGTGGCTCGAGGTCTGATTTGAAAAGTTTGTTGTGGTGGTTTTTTATGAACAATTTCGTCCGAAGCACTTGGCTCCAATGGAACGGACTCCAAAGGACCTAGTAAAAATAGTATTTATTATTTCATCGTCTTGTCCAACATGTTCAAGAGTGCAGCTCATATTATTGTAGAATATATTATTATAATGCAAGTACCTTTGCTATTTTCCCTTATACCCGGACATTCGTCCTCCGAGAACCTAGAAAGTAGAAAATAAATAGAAATTACAACCCACATGATGCATACATTCCAATACCCAATACAAAACATGCATATATACAGTTCGACCACACAACAGGACGTGATGACGTGGTGAGTCAGTATGGAATGAATGAAAAGTCCCAAATTTTATTATTTTTATGTGTCACACGTTGTCATCAAAAGGGGAAAAGTCTCACTGACAAATTCATCATCCCGCGTGACATTGAAACGGAGCACGGAGCGAATTGCATTATCACCTGAATTTTCATTTCACCCACATCAGGTCCTGCATCCTACATATTGAAAGTATTGAAACTGCCCTTTTCACACAGTTTGTCCGTGAATAAGCCAATACACAATACACATTGTCCCCTTTCAATTTTCAATAGGTATTGGTTGCAAGTTAAAAATAAATTTGTATCATATGAAAAAAATAATCAAAACTCACGATGACACACTGCACTGTTGAGAGACATAGCTGAGAGACTTGTCCAGGATTTGAATGGCAAAGGCCGTTGCGTTCAACTCAACATTTCCACTGACTAGATTCCCTCCCGCGTTGTCTACATCACATTTTTCTCTCGTTTTCTCCGCAACACACTTCTTAAACTTTGCACAGGCACTGTCAAAGAAACCACAATAAAAATTGCTAGAATACTCTACATAATTTCACATATGCACATATTAATACATACATCCGTCAGTCAACCTTTATTATTCATTAGGATACAAATTTTTCAGTACGAAGGCCCTTCATTTTTTCTCAAAAGTTTCACACATAAAACTCTTTCATACAGTTATAAAATGACATCTGCAATAAATTGCACAATATAAACAAATTTACAATTTCAATACAGTCATCAGACATAAATTACAAAGTTCAAGTTCGACTGGAGTAAAAAATTGCTATAAATTTTTTCTTCTTTGTCACGAAATTCTTGTATTGTATTTAATTTTTAATTTAAATTTTGATACAATTTACTTGACAAGTGATGGTATCTGAAATGAAAATACACGCCTGGGTTGTTAATACTTTATGCATTCTCGTCTACCCCAAACTCAATTTGTCGAGCAAGCATTCCGATTCAGGAAGAAAATTCGTGAATTGAAAATGTCATTAAATCATCCTTTGTGGTTTATTTGAATGGGTCTGTACATAACAGTACTTTGTACAGTGTAAATAATTGAAGAGCTTGCACACAATTCAATGAAACGCTACTAGTATGTAGGCGCGTAGAGGAAAAAGAGAAAACGGGGAGAAAATAAGTGAAAGTGAGTGAAGATATGTTTGTATGCACATACTGTGCAGGATATTGTCAGACACTATCTATATATGCTCTATGCGAATATCGAGAAGCACGTTGTGCGGGTTTTTTCACATTTCTACTATGTATTTTGTTGGGTCGTTGCCTTTATGACTTACCAATATTTCTGATGTGCGTAGAATAGAATAATTGAGACATGAGTACTTATTGTATGGTATATGTATTGAAACCAGAAATACAAAATGTGTACAACTGACCAGCAAATTGTCTTGACGCTTGTAGAACTTCCGGACATGTGATCGATGAGGAAGCGATACTGATTGCCACAATTCTTCTCCTCCGTGGACACTTTTTTGATACATGGAGCGTATAGTAAATACTCTGAAAATTGAAAGAGCAGACATTGTACGCACAATAAAAATGAAAAAGTGTATTAACAAAATGGTAGTGAACACATAAAGTATTTTTTCCATGGATAATATAGGTATTCTACGTTATTCATGCACATGAAGAGAACGTGGAAATACGGAAATAATGCTACCTCTTCTGAAAGCTGTATCCTCACACAGAGTTCTCATGGATGAGACTGGGTCCTTGAAAGATCTTTCAAACTGGCTCTTTTGCTGGGGTGTTAAGCAACGTTTGGTGTAGTCATAAACACACGTTGTAAAGTCGCTCCACGTTCTAGCTCAATATAAATGCAAATTTCAGGACACAATAATTTAGAATATAGATAAAGCTATTGCTAGAAATATAATGCTCAAAATTTTTTGTACATGTATACATTGAAAACGCGTAGATTAGCACGTAAACATTACCTGCACACTCGATCCTGTTGTTAAAAAAAGAAACACGTTACTTTACTGTTAATATTTTGTTTTGAAAAATTACTAAACAGTGCTGATGAAATGAAACTAGCGTCCTTACGATGGAAGTGGAAGTATCCGGTAAGACTAGATCAGGATCTTTGAGCAGAGTGTCTGCACGGCTTGCACATTGTTGTGGCTCATTATCTTTGCAGTTTTCAGCAATTGCTGCCAGTGCTCCACCTGTTTAAAAATTCAAAATTAGTGCGTATAAATAGAATCATGTTAATCAGCAAACCTGATATGAAAAATTATAGATCATAATAGAATACTTTTTTGAGTTTTTTCGTAATCAAGTTTTTCACCACTATTCATGCATCTCAAAACTGTACCACATCATTATTTGTCGTTTTAGCTACAAAATATACAGTAGAACACGTTTAGAATGGGTCAAATTAACTATCGGCAATAGCCCTATAGCAATATTAAGCTAAAATGCGCATGCTGAATTTTCTAAAAGTTTTGCAATGTTAATTAGACGATCATTGAGCATTTAAAAACGAGTGTAGAAACAATAGTTGTTGACTATTATTAGAAATTCAAACCTCAAATTGGCTCACATTGGAAATCACGAATACCTTTTTCTTCACATTGGTTTTACTTTCTTGGAATAATTTTTTCGAATAAAATGATATCTTTGGTACCTTTGCATTTTGCATGCAATATAATATGTACGCAAAAAAACTAGAGGCAAAGAGAGTAATGTTTATGGAGCAGACTACATACATGGTGCATTTATTATTTTTGATATTACTAACATCAAAAACTGAATTAAGTTGAGCCAGACAAAAACTTTTAATGGCTATTCAATAATATTGTTTATCGTTTATTGAGGTCATTTGAAATTCAACGGAAAAGAGGGATCTAAAATGCAGTGTACAAATTATTACGGGATTTTAACGACTTTTGTACTTTCTTTTATTTCGCCTGTGTACACACACGACATGATCCAGATCCAGTTTTGAAAAAGAAAGCAAAGAAAGTGGAAAGTGGAATGTAGAATATTTTCTCCGTCAACGTGTCAAAGTTACATAAAAGTTGGTCGCGAGAGTCAGGCCCTATAAGTGGTAACTTATCAGCCCCTAATACATTTTTATTTACATATATGTGTGTATGCATTATGTATGCATGGGCATATAATAGTTGGAAATTAGAAAGTACACACAACTTAGGCATCTTAAGCATACGTCTAATACATAATATGCACTATATTTGAGGGAGATATGCATGATTGCGGGGTTGCGTGCGTGTAAATTGCAACTAAAAACCTCATTTTGGTGTCTCAAACTTTGGTCAGGAGCAGGGTAAACAAACCAAAGTTGAAGGAGTGACAGAGAACCTAAGAATGAGAGCTTGTGTGTTTTTGTGTGTTTATGTGTACAGTGTACAGTGTACACAGACTTCCTGGAATTATGAAATTCTCCAGTATGCTTCAATGTCCTCAACGTTTTCCTTTCAAAATGGCAAGAAATCAGAACATAAATATAAACCAGCGTATAGAAAATGCATACGTAGAGATTCTTACATTGTATACCAATTAAAATCGTTTATGGCAAAAAAAACACGTTTTCTGTTTTACACATTTTTGTACACAAGTACATATGTACATATTGCACATTATATCATTTATATGCATAAGCAGAGTTCAAACAAAGTTCAAAATAGTAGAGATAAACCTGATGACTAACGTCTGGGGGTATGGAGTAATTCATACTATTTATTTTCATATTTTCTGGTCGAAGAACTTTGTCACTTGAAAAAAAATGTAAACATGCATAACTATATAAATATGTTGCTTTTCCGTCAGTTGGGTCTCGAAATTTCTTTTGAGGACAAATCACCGTCTCGGCAAATCTCAATTTGGCAACAAAAATGACTTAAAGTAGAGTGAGATTTGGTAGGATATCTAAAGGAATAATTTTTCTGCATTTGGTTTCATTTTTGTGACTGCGTTTTTTCTTTATTCCTCCTTTCAATGTAACTATGAGTAGTTGATTTGAGTTGAGAATTCAGAAAATGCAACAAACTCAAAGTTGTTAATCTTTGAAAAAAACGAAAAATGAACAATCAATACAACATGTACTTATATGTATGTACTTTGTTCAAATCAATGCCAAACCTCTTTATCACACATTTCTAAGGTTATAATTTGTAATTGGGGGAAAAGTTCCAGTTCACTTCCTCCATTGAAAATATACCCCTGTATATAAGTATGTATGTACATTGTACACATATACATAAAGAGGAAATGCCATGTAGCAAAATGTCTGGAAGGATTTTCCTGTACTAACGCCGTGCATAAAAAAGAAAAAGGCAGTAGTAAAAGAATCCAGAAGACGTCATAGATGACTGATAAGAGGACCTGAGCGAGGGTCAAGCTGCTCATGGATTTTTTTTTGATAGAAGAAAAGAAAGAAAGAAGCCAGCCGTCTGTCTTGATTCCTTTACCCCCAACTCTCTCTACACTCTAAACTTTAATATTGATATTTATTTATGCTAATCTTCCATCTTATGATGCTTGTGATGATGATTACCAACTGAATTCACACAATGGTATATTAAACTCAAGCTTTGTGTTTATTACTTTTTAAATACCAAAACGTACATTTATATGTACAATATCCTTGTATGTATAATGTATACGTAACTGCAAATACATATGATAGATTTCCAAAGGGAAAGCGCATGTTATGCAAATTTAATAGACGTGTTTATAATTGTTTTCTTATTTTTTCCAGTTCGAATCTACGAATCTCGAAGGTTGCTAATGCTCAGATTCAAATGTATCGCAAGTTGAGATTGAAGATTACAAGGAAATGAAAAATCTCTCTCCACCTCCATAATACAACAGCATTGCTATTATTAACACTAGCTTTGTTATAGCTTGTCGTACAAACAAAAATAGTGTGTTACGTGATCATGTTGCACTCTGTATTTGCATCTGTATTTACACTTGCATTTAATATAAACAATATTTCTTATTGTACACGGAGGTACCGAATACTCGTATATATATGCAATGGAAATGTTATTTATACAAAAGATTATGTAGTCAAGAAGCTATCAAGATTTCTATGAGAAATAAAAAGATTGTATTATCTTCAGAGTCCCGTCATACACACACGTGTGCAATCATATACAATATATGTGTATGTGTGTGTATGCATGTCATATTCCTGAATCCTTTGTAGAACTGAACAAGATTTTATGATGTGTGTATACATAGAGGTGCGCTCTTGATCTGAGTAAGTTTCCTCATTTACTTGTCAGCTCTACACCAAGGTTTCAATGGACATAATATAATGGAAAATTAAAGCATCGTTCCGGCTCCTGTGTTTGCAAAGTAACCAGCGTAAATAATGGCACAAAAATGGTGCACTGCCAACAGTGCAAAATGCAAGTTTGTATTACTACAAACTATGCAATACCACTTATTGTTAGTGCTTTTGTGTTGGTTTAGTTTGATTTCGTTTGACGTTTGGTACTCGCTTTACTCCTGCTATATTTTCTGTAACGTCTCAGAGCTCATTGTTTTATTTGCCTGCTTCCTTGCGTATTTCTTTGCGAGCAGAATGCTTACTTACTTACTTACTTACTTAAAGACTCCTCCAACCTTGATCTCGCTCATTACATAACGCTACCTTTAACATTTAGGTTTTATCTCCTCTTCATTCCCTAACTATCTCTAACTATATAATGTCCTTTAATGTAAAATATAGAAACAATGATACTTAAAAACTGTTCTTGTCAACGGAATTATTAAAATTAAACTAGACTCAGAAAATTGCAGAAATTAACCCAAAAACTAAAATTGCAATATTAATTATCAAAAGGGAATAGATAATTTCCATGCAGAAACGGTGTGGTGACAACACGTCTTTTAAAGAGCTCAAAAATCTGTAGCAAAGGTGCGTATTTGTCACTACATGTATGAATCAAAGATGACATGGCATTAAAAAACGAGCTCATAATAATCAATACAATCAGAATAATGAGAAGAAGCCTACCAAAATAGTTTAGAAAGAAGACCAAGAAGAGAATCCAGCTCCCGTCCAAGTTGAACAGTTGACGCCGGACAGCCAGCTTCGAAAACTTCATTGTGGTATAAGGTTGTATGTATTGTTATATTAAGGATTTTAGGCACTGTTCAGTTCCTTTCTTGGTGAATGAGGAAGTTAAAATTACGGGCGAATCATAATCACGATAAAACTTTATGCTTAAATTGTTTAGAATTTTTATTTCACTTTTAAACTGCCTTTGAACCTTTTTGCTTCACAATGGAACGACACACTTTCTTGGGGCCCGGAATCTCCGCATTGCCTCACGAATAATAGGTCAATTGCTTGACGAAATTAAGCGGCTAGATTTATATGTACACAAATACCACAACATAGAACAAAACTATTCAGAGTACTATTCAGCTTGTGTCTGTAAATAGGAAAAACATCCAGGATAAATATCAAACAAATTGTCCTCGTGGTCACTGATAGCACAGACAGGCCAGGACAGAAGACCTTCAATTGAATTGAATGTCTCAGATGAAAGCACAATAAACTCTAAATCGTCCGCGTTTTCTTGATACGTAGACGTATTTTTTGGTGGTGTGTATGTTTATGTTTACACAGTTTTATTTTATTCTTGAGACGAGACAAAACACTATGATACGATACATGCACTCACTGACAGTTGATTTAGAAAACGTTTGGACGGTAGACTTGCTCTGTCCGACTTGTTCGATGCTCGACGCTCGTATGACTAGCGAAAAGTTATGACTGTGACTAGGTCAGCTGTATGAGGAATGAAGAGGCAAAAAAGTAACTGCCAGCATATATAGTGGATTCAAAAGGAACGAACACGCGATTTTGTCATCACAGAGTAGAGTAAAGTCGTCGACTGGAAACAGACTCTCTGCTTCTGTTACTGCTGGTCTCAGAGTCAGCGTCGCACAGAATACTCGAGCTATCTTTATGCACTCTCTGGCTCCCTCATGGTGTATGTACATCTGTATTGTAGGTATCTAGTACATGTATTTAGCTATCAACATATGCTGGTATGTATATAGTATATACCTGTTTAGTGCCAAATTTAATGCACGATACATATAGGAAACATATATTTTATGTTTCGTAGAGTTGCTGCCCCATCCCCAATTCGCCACTTTTCCTATGTCATTTTACTACTAGCATAAAAACTACAACGATGCTTGTATTTAAATCCGACCTGTCATGTCCAATACGGCATGGTATATAAAAGCTATGTGTAGTCTTACCCTAGCACGTACTTCTGCAATTTTACTATCCATTTTTTAACCAATTTCAACTAGAGAATCAATATAGGGCCATTGAAAAGCGTCAATAAAATGTCTATGTTGTAGAGACACTCTTGCTTACATACGTAATTACACAAATAATGTGCATTATGACCTACCCGAGATCTATTGAGTTTGTTCACTGTCACAGCCGCAACTAAAATACCCTTGGAAAAACACAATTACATTTTTCTAACTACGAGTAAATTACCAGGAAATATCAAGTGGTTCGTGTACTTAATTGAAAGTCAACAATTTTATTGTAAATTGTAAGAATGTTATCTATTTTCTATTTCGCAGCATCAACTCAATCCCAATTTGGCCGCGGTCAATAATATACACCCAATTAATCCAAGTTCACTGGGAAATTGGACTCTGCCCGATGTAAACGTGGTAGAAAAATAGTTGTGCATATAGTTAGGTGTTGGTACATTATGTAGGAATCGAGAGTCATGGGCTTGTTTCGTCATTTCCGCTAAACTTGTAAGCCTTTCTTGATGTACAAGGGCGTGTAAAGTAAGTAGATGTAAAAGAAATGTAATTCAAAATCAGAGGTAGAGAGAGGACGGTTTTTATACGGTGTACAGCGTACACTCATTTTCCCGTTATAATAATAATGACGCGGAATTTTTCGAGTTGAAATAAAGGGTTTTCCGGAAACTCGTCGGCTGGAAACTCGTCGGCTGGCAACTCGTCGGTACGCAACTCGTAGGCAAGTAAACTCGTCGGTAGAGGAAACTCGCCGGCAAGGAAACTTGTCGGCAGTATTGTATTACATTGCATGCTTATAATGTGGTCAGTAGTAAGTAGTAAGTTATTATGATTATGATGTCATGATTGTAATAAGACAAGCATAACTCGCTGGCTAAAAAGGTTAAAAAAGGTAAACATAAAATTTTACGAATGTAGTACTTCAGGTACCGTAAAAACTCAAATAGTACGGCACGTTTGCATAGTGCGGCACCTCAAATAGTGCGTCGCAAAAAAGTGAAAGGAATTATTTAGTACGGCACCCCGGGCGCCGTTTGATTTGCTGGTAGTACGGCAGCCTTTAATAGTGCGGCACCTCAAATAGTACGACGGCGGGAATTCAAA
>JAQIVE010003285.1:0-17199 GCA_034698285.1 Sminthurinus bimaculatus | reverse complement strand
GGTACGTGCATGTGTAAAATACAATACTTACAATCTATATTATTGACAGCCACCATCATAATATGTAGGCTATCAACAATCTATCGTATAAGCACGTGAGAATGTACGTATTAACTTCTAGAGGTTCTGATCTAGCACAGAAGTCCTCACTTTGTCATCTCCAAGAGAGACTTTATCTGCGTTCTGTAGAGAGTCTTAAACTAGTTGATACGGTGGTTTTTACCTCGTTTTACACTAATAAAAAATGTTTTACTTGTACTAAAGTAAACTATGATATACCCCCTTAGAACTTTAACCCCCAAACATTAAAATTTTGGGCTGAAATTTTTTGAGGAGTTTTAGACTGATGCAAAAGAAACACTTTGAGCGCATGGAAAATCAACAACAGTGTCTTTCTGAGGCAGTCTAGTGTGCATGTACAATGTACATCTTTTATCATGACTATTAACATTAACAACCCTTAATGAATTGAAAATATGCTGAAAATTGAAAATAGACACAATAAACCGTGGACAATTAATTTCATCATCTGTCAAAAACCTGCTTTACAGTACAATCTTGCAATTGGATATAAACTAAACGCTATTTATTCGATGTTTACATAATTACATAATTGAGTACATAGTGGTACATTGTTGATCAACCAATAACCAATCTTCATTTCTCCACGTGTACTATTATCTTACATGTTTGGAAAAAAGCATACATTCAGTACATAATGTATGAAATATAAAGAAGTCAGAGTTTTTATACAAAAAATACATTTTAGCCTTCGCACAACAATAATAATCATTATTATCATACTAATAGAAATTAATTCATAACAATCTGTTATTTGTTCTTTGCCATTTATTTTGTGTTTTGTGTTTTATGTTGTGGAATAAACGAGTCAGCGGTCAAATTAAAATGGCTACAACTGATTCGTGTCGGTGAATAAAAAGGAATGACAGGCAGAGCTGCCGTCATCCATATTGTCATTTTGACTGAGTTGACCGAACGAAACATTTGGCGTCTCACTTGTTGATGCACTATTTATGCTAACAGCGTCAGACTTGAGATCACTATTATTATTATGATGATGATGATGATTATTGTTATTAATATGCGCAGTATTAATAGTCTCATCTTGGAAGGTTATTTGGGAAAGAACACTAGAGTTGTCACCATGAGGATGATGATGATCATTATTATTGTGGTCATTTTCATGATCAGCATTATCACCGTGTAAGTTTTTGGCCGTCACTGATAAAGTCGTCTTTTTATTCGCCAGAACTTCATCAAGCTCGTCAATAGCTGTTAAGATTTCCCGATCCTGGAGATCTTGAACATCTTCCTCCTTTAAGTTTTCTTCTTGAATGCTTTGCATCTTTGAGTCAGATTCATCCTCAAGCCTTTGAAGGTTGCCCACGGATGAGACCGAGTCTCCGTCCATATTATTAGAGAAGGTGATACTGTAGTCTTGTACAACATCTGAGCCGACTCCCAGCTCTAAGAGGAATTTTGGAGGTGGAGGAAAGGAGCTGGTGTCCTCACAAGGATTGTTGTTGTCGCTGGGATTATTGTCAATGATTGACGGCGGGAATAACGGTGGAGACGGAGATGGAGGCGGAGGGGGAGGAATATCGATTGAAATACAGTGTCCATCTTTATTACGATTATGATGATGATTGTTATTATTATGGCTAGTATTATTGTTATTATTATTATTAGGCATCCATTCAGCTTGTGTCGCTGTAGTTGTGGTGAGACGACGAGCATCAGGTCCAGGAGGTCTTCCGTTTAAATGGGCATTGTACAAACTAAAATCTCCAAGTCCTGTGAACAAAAGTTACGAATTTCGGAGAATTAAAGTATTTTTAAAACAATGTAAAAGTTACAAAAATGCAGTTAAAATACAGATATTTTTATGCGTCGTACCGCCGGGACTCCATTCAGGAGGAAGTGGAGCTCGACGTCTCCTAATCGGTCGAATGACTCGATGCCTCTTCCTCCGCCGTCCATCTTTCCACCCTCGAAAAGTGGAGACATAAGGAAACTCCTCAGTCCCTTCTGGATAATCCATGATTGTGTGGGGACATCCATTCCCTTTGGAGGCTTCGGGACAGTCACACAGAGGCACCGACAATTTTCGAGCTGCATTTTAAGACAAAGTCAACATTTTTAATTTTTTTAATTAGTAATTAGTATATACGTAGTCAGTGTATTTTATTTCATTTTCTATTTTTCATACCTGGATCCAAATTAAGATTGCCGTTAGGATTGCCCGCAAAGGCATTTCCCAAGTTGTCCACACTCGGCCGACGGAGGCGGCTACTGTCAATTGTGGCCCTAGTTATCTGACTGTGACTGTCGTAGAACGAGTTAAAACTCGACTTTTTCAACTCCTCTTGCCATGGATAATATGGCTTTTCCTTTTCCCTCTTGCTTTTAACCCTGTTCTTGGGACTACGGGTCAATGTTATGACGGAGGATGGACGTCCCGGGTTGAGGAGAAGACTGCAGCTATCTGAATTGGGTTTGCTTGTTTTTTGTGGCTGCTGTCGAAACCTGGACTTTAGTCCAAACTGTGTGGGTTAAAATTGAAAAATTGGAAATTTTTTAACTACACTTTCTAAGAAATTCGGCTGCCATTTAAAATTTAGTCTACATATTTTTTTCCGGGATAGAAACTATCTGTAAATTATAATACACTTTTACCTCATAGCACAAGCACGCAAGAAACACCGCAAAAGGGATGGCGTTCAATGTGACGCCATACAAAGTTGGCCAGTCACAAAGCGTAAGACTTAATTTTCCCCTGGCAAAACTGACTAGATTCAAAACTATTTCACTGGAAAGTAACAGTGCCGAGGCCTGAATTTACAAATGCGAAAAACCAAAACAGGACAAAATTATGGTTTTTAACTTTAAGTTTTACTTGATATTTGGAGGGTAATAAAAACAAGTATTATAGCCTAAATGTTCTTACAAGGATTCCTGCGAATGCCAAGAAAGTCTTTTGTTGAAATGCAAACATCTTGGGGAATCTAATCCTATAGCTGAGATATAAATCCTCCTCGAGCATCGTGACCGAGTCAAAGGTCGAGAAATAGAATGCATGACCTACGAGAAGGATTGAAATCGGCCACATTCCCGAAAATAGGTAAAAACTACCAATGACCTCTTCTGACCCCTATACATTTAAAAAAAAAAATAAAGTCATAAGTCATCGAAAAAGCCAATCATGCACTTTGTAGATATTTAGTTGAAAAAATAAAAACTGACTTTTAGCATGTAAGGAATGGCCATTCCAAGCTGCATAAAGGCAATGATGGCCAGCTTTAGTAGCAACCTTGAAAGTTTCCGTCTGCTCGTCGTCTCGTTAATAGCTAAAGCCCGAAGAATTGTTTCCACGGCCAGAACCTAAGGAACAAAAGGAAAAGAGTTGAATTTGAAGCTCTGTAAAAAAAGTGTAGGGTGAATCGTACATAATTAGTAATTATTACAGCAAAAGCTGCATTTTTATGCTCTTTAGATTTAAATCCAGCTGTAAAGTTTACAACTTTTGGCATTCTTAAAAACTGAAACGCTAGAGAGAAACTTACATGAATCCTGGATGTGGCTACGATTCTCAGCAAATAGAAAATCCAATAGAAAATTTGCAGCGAAATAAAGTAGTCGCGCTTGCAAAAAATACTGGCAAACAGACCGATGCTGTAATTTGGTACTGTTTCAATTCAATCAAATACAATGCATTACGAACTAACATATTATAAGTGGTTTGCAAACTGCAGGAGGCAATAATAAAAAATTATAAATATAAAGTTTAATGTAAAATTTTGAAGGAAGTTTCTGAACTCAAAACTTACTTGTATCCACAGCGGCCCTGGGATTTTGAGTTCCCATTAGCGTCGTCAGGATTTCAATTTCCGAGAACAGGAGGAGTGTCGAAATGAACGCAGTTGCCATCACAAAGAAGATGAACATCCAGCTGACTTGGTAAAATTTCCGGTAGGACATCCTCACGCTCGACGAAATTGAGGTGTGCAAACCAAAACCAACGGAACTGGTTAAAATTGCCAGACGAACCGCTTCGAACCATAACTGAGCAGAAAAAATTCAAAGTGTTAATTAAAAGACAGTAAAGAATCATTTTTAAAAAATGTAATCATTAATTTGCTAAAATACTTACATTAATATTACTGAGCTTTTCCCAGTCAAAAAGGAGTAGACGCATACTTATGAAAACTCGACCGCTGACATCCAACTGAAATGCCAGCAAGCCGACTAAAGCCATTGGGAAGGCCAGTGTGAGCCATAGAAGCATCTATAGAAATAAGACACAATAATATGAGTTGTTGTAAAAAGTAAAAAGTTAAAAATAAAAAACGTTAAACATCTGATGATAATTTATAACATCTTGTTGGTTTTCGGACATACTTTGGAAACGAGGTTTTGAAACTTCCATTCGCAAGAAAATAAGAGGATGCATGCCGATGAGAGAAAACCACTCAAAATTAATTTCCACTGAATGTAACTCCAAATGTAGTCGTGAGAACCGCTTACTTGACCCTCTTTTCGTTGCAGCTCCTCTCGACGTCGATTTAAAATCTCCTGTCTAACCAAAATATATTGAAATTATATTCTAAGAAAGCACAGCTAACATTTATTTCGCTAATGTTATGCAGATACCTTGTTGAAATTTTATGCTTCAATAGAAAATACACTGAATCTTTGTGCTGTGTCTACCTACTTGAAATACAAAACGGTGGAAAATTGTCCATGTGAGCTTTCGTCAAGGGCAAACACCGGATTTCTATTCAACATCTTGAGCTCTTCCAACTTTGTATAGTCATTCTGACCCAGACAATTGGAGCTGTTGTAAAAGGCGAGATACATATTTTCAGTGTACTTGAAACTTGACTTTTCATTGCTGGACCATCCGAGAAAGTCACATGAGCACCATTCAAAATTCGAAGACGGTGGTGAGCTACCAATGTCCACAAAAGAACTGCTCTGAAGATTTACTATCGAGTGGTTTGGTAGATACAAAAGTATTACCACAACTGTAGTTACACTCAGTCCTGCGTATTTACGTACATGTATACACAATACACACATTATAAAATCATTCATTTTATAACTAGTTTTTTTAGGCTTTAAAAATCCCATTTTTTTAATTATCATACCTCGTGAAAATGCCTTGAAAATACTGCGAGCCGACCTCACTGGCAATTTCCGGATGTAAAGTTGGCCCAATAAAAGCTCAAGATATACCAATGGCTGAACTACAACAAGCATCACGAGGGCGTATGCGGCGATAAAAGCCCCTGGAAAATTTAAAATGTAAAACACAGTGAAAAGCAGCTCAATCTTCAGTTAAAATTTTGGTTATACATTTTGTATTAAAATTTGAGGACAGACGTAAAAAATTACCCCCGTATTTGTAGACAGCTTCTGGAAACCGGAAAATCGAGGATGAAGTGACCGCCAGAGAGTAGACAGCCATTTTAGTGTAGAGGCTGCTACTCCAGAGGAACGACCTTTTATCCTCTTGTTGCCGCTCATTTTGCTTCTGAACAAAACTTGAGGACAAGCTCCACAGGGAAAGTGAGCCAGAAGTTCTTGCAGAGTGATGCTCCTTCATTCTTGTCAAAAACTTGAAGTTTCACATTTCACACAATTTTCTCAACTTTCTCTCCCCCCTCTTTTCTTTGCCAATCCAAAAATATTATAATTCAATCCAATTCAACCTTTTGCCAAAATACAAAACACTGTTTTGAGTTTGTTTGAGCACTCCACATTCGTTGAGGCTTTTGCAAGTTGAGATCCTCAGTCCAATCTATGTTATATTATTACTCTTTTCTTCTGTGACTTGCGTTGTGTCGTGATTCACTTTGAAATGTAAACGTTGAGCTGTTGCGTATTCACACGCGCCAATGTAAGTTTCCAATGCTGTTATACCTACCTAGACTAGAATGAACAAACTTGAGGAAACCCGAATTAAGTCATTTTCTGCATAATATTTTGCCTTTATTCTTGCTGTGTAAAGATGCCCTTGCAGTACCTCCAGTGTATGTACAATGTCTAACACACGTGTATAGAAACTCCATACCGCACCACAATAATTATCTATTTGCCTGCCTAGTTATGTTCACTGTTTACCAAAGTATTTATACGTCACGTTCATATCATAATCAACTATCTAAACTGTGTAGTATATGCTTTGAGATCTGATCCGACAATGAAAAGTCCTCTGGAGCTGCAGGAAAATTACAGAGTAGGAGCAGAAAGCGAGAGTAGAGTCAGTGAGCACGAGCACGAGCATCTTACATCAATATTATCATCATGCGTGCCTGTGAGTATTAAATTTAACGGTACGGTGTGTGTGTGTGTGTGGTGTAACCTACTGCGTCGCAAATACGAATTGTGCGTAGTTTCGTTTTCCGTTTCATTGAATGGGCTAGTTTTTGGGTATTGGGACTCGGCTCTCGGCTCGGACTTGGTACTTGGTACTTGAACAAGCGCAAGCATCACTATAGCGATTCCATAATGTTAAATGTTACACACTACACACTTGTTGAGCGTTGAGCGTAGAGTTCCCGCTTTTCCGCATATTCCACGATATTATTATTCGTCGCTCGCAGAATTGACGACGACGACAAAATTGTTCTATGCATGCATGTGATCTTGAAGCTAGAAAAAATGTGACTCCATAAAGATTATAGGGACGAAGAAAATCCAAGGGATTTCAACATCAAGGAAACCTCCAGTTCATTTGCTTTCGACAACTTTGCAGGAGATTTCAGGTTTTTTGAAATAATGGTCAGTCGAACACCATCATGGAACATGAAACAATACAATGACGATAACATTTTTTATTGGTTAACTTATTTTTAATGTTTAATTCAACGGAAGCTGAAGTAGGAAAAGCAAAAACGAGATAATTGGAGAGAGAATATTATTTTGTAGGAATTATAAAAATTTGACATAAATGTGAGCCGAGGCCCCGAGTCACTTCTTGCAACTTGACACGTGTCTTTTACGCATTTTAAATCCGAGGCACAGACGATGGTTGACCCGCATCTACCAGACTTCTTGACTTTACACGCTCCACGGTGGGGAACAAAGTCTGTAAAATTTGTGTGACACTGACATGTGGAGGACTTGAGGTCGCACTCCATGTATGTAAAGTAGTCGGGGTGAAGACAGATACTCTGATATTTCTCTGCCAACTCTTTTATGCTTGGATTTGTACTATAAATGAGGGTCTCTATCTTATGGTTTTGTCGCGCCAGGGAATACCAGTCATCCTTGAGTTTAGAGTTCCAGTAAGGTTTTACAATGTCCTTCCATAATGTGAAATCACACGTTGCATTAAGTTTTGTCGCTGGTACTTGTGGATGGTGCTCAGTTAAAATAGGTTTTTTGGTACTACGCATTTGTTCGCTACTTGTATCTTTGCCTTTTGTGCTGCTGGACTTGGAAGTTGGTGAATGTGTAGAAGCGTCTGTAGATTTTGTAGAAGCGTCTGTCGAAGTGTCTGTATAAGGGTCAGTAGATTTTGTAGAAGCGTCTGTCGAAGTGTCTGTGTAAGGGTCTGTAGAGTTTGTAGCTACAGTCTCTAAATCGGTTCCCTGTGCCTCAGAAGGTGAAGCGACCACGAGGTCATAAAACAAAAGTTCGAAATAAATTACGATCAGCAGAGAACTTCTGTACAGATTCTTCCTTACTTTGACCTCCATAATCCATAATACCCGATATATCCTGAATTAGGTATTATCTAGGTATAACAGTACAAACTACAGTATCCCCCATAAATGCACGTGCCTATTTCTAGTTTCTGACGGCCTGATTTCATGCACGGCAAATTCACTGGTTTTCGGCCAGTGCAGTGAAAGCAAACTATGCTATGAGACTATACAGTATGCCGTGAACAATTAGCAGCCAGAAGCGCCAGCCAGCGTGAGGAATGCAAAATTGCAAGGAATTCATGTTGTCTGTTGTCTTCTTTGGATTACAATTTCTATATCGACCTTAAAATATCGGTTCATGATGAATGATGCGCTTTTCCATTTCCTAATTTCCTACGTGTGCGTTTAAAATGATAATATAGCACATAGCACATGATACAATCATTCATCAGTGATCGTCGATCGTCGCCAGTATCATAGAAGTACGTATCAAAGCGTTTCCTTATAATATCCTCATAGGGTTATTATATTTTTGCCAAAAACTTGTTCTAATGCATCACAATTCTTCTCTTTTGACAACACATTATTTTATTTCTTATATCAAATAAAAGTAATATTGAGAGAATTTGCATTATCAAAAATGCAAAAATGCATTATCGGTTTTTTCATTTCTTTTGGTTTGAAGCCACGCTGTTTTTGTAATCTTCTCGGAGGTCCTTTCTCAAAATTTTCCCGGAAGCTGATTTTGGCACCGCTTTCACAAGCTGAATTCCACCAGCCAGGTGTTTGTGTTCTGTCAATCTAGTGCGAATAAATTCGTGTATTTCTGCTTCGGTCAGTGATGGATCCTTGGGCACGACATAAGCTCGGGGAAGTTCACCTAGAATTTTAAAGTTTAAAAAATATATAAATATAGAGCTTCATACAAATCCTTATACGTGTTATGTACGTCTTTAAGTGAACGGAAAGCATGGTTCCCATGAGGGTTGTTTAGTACAAGGTTGTACTGTAGTTTTTAATTTATACTCTCAATATATTGCCTCTAAATACCTGCTCGTTCGTCTGGAATGCCAATCACAGCAACATCTGCAACTTTTGGATGTGCCCGGATTTCACCCTCCAGTTCTGACGGACTGACCTGTAAAGATACAGAATGTTGTCTTTGCTCATTTTGATGCATAATCTGGGGTTTTCTTCAAAATATGGAAAACAACGTTTTCCCCTCATTTGTGATGAGAGAAATGGGGGAAATATGATATATAGGTGCATAATATGTAAAGCGGAGCAAAATATTATCATACTTGAAACCCTTTCACTTTTATCAGTTCTTTCAACCTATCAACTACATAGAAAAATCCTTCGTCTGTGTAGTAGCCAATGTCTCCTGAAATAATTAATCAAAATCCAAATGTAAAAAATCACAATTCAGATTTTTATCATCTGTAGAATTGCAGATAATACGTTTATGCATAATTAGGACCTGTGTGTAGCCACCCATCTGAATCGATCATATTCTTTGTTGCTTCCTCATTATTGAGGTAACCCTTCATGACCTGCAAATCAATTTAATTTTACAAATAAAACAATTATTGTTTTACTACCGGGAAAAATGACACCAAATAAAAAGGGAACAAATTATTGTAGAATAAAAAAATATATACCTGAGGACCACGAACAAGAATTTCTCCATTCGTATTGGGGCCAAGAGTAACTCCAGATTTCACGTCTACAATTTTAGATTCAGTATTTGCCAACGGTACACCGATGGAATTAGGTTTCTTCCCATGTCTCGGCAGCAGCATGTGACATCCTCCCTATACATAGATTATTCGAATTTGTGAAATCCCTTTTCAAATAATATGTACTGTGAGAATTGAGTTGGCAAAAGAACACTTTGTGTGTGAGTAAAAACTATGTTTTAAAAACCGTCAATTCTGTCATCCCATAAGCCTCTTGAAAGAATAGTGGTTTGTCTGCCTTCGCCTGAATTGCTTGAATTAGGGCAGCTCCAGTGGTTGCCCCGCCACACACGATGGTGTGAAGTCTCGCAAAATCTTCCTTAGTGATAGCCGGATTCATCAGCATAAAAGAGATCAATGGGGGCACAACGTGAGTGATTGTGGGCTATGGGTCAAAAGAAAGAAATGACAATCTTATAAGAATTCTTTATTTCCAGTAAGTTCGATCTATGTAGTACAACTTTATTGTTCGGAATAAAAATTACCTTGTAGGTTTTCATAACTTTAGTAAAGAGAGTGGGATCGAAATTAGGCATCGTTACAACCTTTCCTCCCAAATACGATGTAATATTCAACAAGGTGACATTGCCAAACACGTGAAAAAACGGCAAAAGTCCCAACAAAGTCTCATCTCCCTTTGTATATTGAGTAGCGTCGGCGTCTGTTATTTGAAACATTTGACACGTCAAATTAAAATGAGACAAGCAAGCGCCCTTCGGCGGTCCAGTGGTTCCACTTGACCACAGTATCAAGGCAGTTTCCTCAGCAGTGTTAATTTTTGATCCTTCCAAGTAAGTTGTCCCAGAAGAATCCACCTTAATCATATCCGAGTAGTTGTGACATCCCTCAGGCGTCTCTTCCCCCACAGTTATGACCGTTTTCGCTAACTGCCCTCCAGTCTTTTGCTGAATTGCTTGAGCTACTGGGACGAATGGAGGGATCGTGATGACAGCCTTTGCCTGGCACTGCACAACTTGGTTTGCAATTTCATCTATTGATATGAGTTAAATTAAACTGTTGTTTAAAACTGCTATTTACTTCAACACGATTAGCATTTATATTATAGGTAATATACATACATGTTGCTATTTCGTGAACGAGTATTGAAAAAATTGGGCAAAGTTTGAAACTTTTGAGTTACACACATACTTAATCGCTAATCACATATAAGAGAACAAGGGCTTTCATCTGACTATAGCTTATCTGCGAGTATTTTAAATTAATTTTTGAAACAATTTTATGATAAAATTTCAGAGCTTCGTATCTCAAAACTTCAAACTTTAGTTTTTTCTCAATCACACGCAATACATTTTTCTATTACCAACTGCCCAGCAAAACTCACTGTTAGGCACGAGTAGTCACTCGCTTTTTTTTCAACATTTCTATTTTGAAAGTGACAATAAATAATTACTTACTTGGAGTATAAAGTGGATTTAGCGGCGAAACAATGATTCCAACGCTCATTAATGCGTGAGAAATTACAGCATATTGAGGGCAATTTGGCAAGAGAATCACTGCAACATCTCCTCTCTTTAAACCGGCCTGGAGAGCAGCGGTCGCAAAACTATTCGCATATCGAAATAGCTCATTAAAAGTGTACTTGAGACCAGATGCAGAACATTCCTGAATCAAAATGCAAAAATAATTACCTTATTATGCATGGTTTGTAATTATTTCGTGATCGTTCTCATGCATGGAAAATGCTAAAATGTAAAAGTTACTGACATAAGCAACGTCATTCGCCCAAGAACCGCCGGCGTTAGAACGAACCAGCTCCTGAACTGTAAGGTGACTTGTTGACGGAATAGGGGGCTGTGGGGACTTTTGGATAAAATTGGCACCACCAGAAGCAGGAGCACTGCTGGAATATGAAGACGTCCTATTCAATAAAAGGCTCGCCGAACGATGGAGGCTGGAACTTAAAATTGGAGTTTCCTTCGAAACCTTTGTCAGGAGATTCGAAAGAAGTCTTCCCCTTGCCGGTGACATTTTTCCAAAACAAAGTATGGAACTATTAGACTTTACAGCTGGTCAGTATAGGATTTTAAGCGTTTTAACAACAGAGAAGATTGTGACCCAAAACAGAAGAATGAAAAAGCAGCACTAATATTTTTTGATATTCAATGTAATATTCTTCTCCTGTCACTTTTCTTATCCTTTCTCCCTCACAATTTAGTATGGAGCTGATAACGATAGCTATAGTGGAATTGGAAGTTCAACCACTTCAAAAAAAAAGTAAACAGATAAACTTCACTGGCCAGAATAACGCTGCTGAATTAATATATATATTTAAGTAGATGTAATTTTATGTAATCGTATATAATACAATGGTCAATAAAAGAAGGCCTAATAGTTGTACATAGTACTCATATCTAGTTATGATGTAGACATATACCAAGTATTTACCGATTTAGTTTTAAGCATGTAGATGTGTAAAATATATTTAGCAGCAACACTAACTATGAACTTTCCGTATTATCTTACATTTATCGACTAAACATTTACAATTAGCTTAAAAAACTGACAGACAAGAAAATCAAATACGACTGACTGTATCTACTACATACACTACCTAGTAAGCAGTTGCACTATTAAACTCACACTGACTGATTAGACCCCGAAATGATAGTTACATAACACAAATGCCTAATATATTATGCAGTGTATTTTAGTTAGCAGTTAGCACATACAATTTCGTTTCTTATACACACATATAAATGAAAAACATTACTGCTATACGCATATCTACCACAGTGTCAATGCGTAGTACATACACAAGCTAGTGTGTATTTTTCTTATAATCGCTAAAATCTAAGTGACCTTGAATTTTTCACATACATAGCACATTTTTGTACATGAGTAGATGCGTAGACGAGTAAAAATAGACGTTTATTCAATGTAAGTAAGCTATCAAAACAGTGCTATGGATCCAGTTCAATATCAATATTATGTATAAGTAGTAGTATGTACCAGAGTTCATATTATGCATCCAATTTTCTATGTACAACTACGTTTATGGTTAATGGTATATGTATGTAACCTATCTCTCCCTTTTCCACGTTTACATAACTTCACTCACCACAGTATACCTATATTATTACATTATTATCGTATTGGATTACACTTTACACACATAAGGACGCAAAAACATGCTATGTTTGTAGTTATACCTAATACCTAATGCCTTCTCTTTATGTGAAAGGAAAGGCTTGTTACCAGGTACTGAAAAACATGCGATCTTTTTTATGCTGTCAAAGTCCGATTATATTTGTATTTTGTAATAAAGCTTGCAAAATAAAATGGCAACTGCTTTGATGCTATCAAAGCAAATTGTCGATAGTAGCTGTTGAAGGCATTCAAGTTTAAAAAAAAATATACTCTCTTTTATTGTTCATTTTCCATGTTTCTGTTAATTAATTTCATGGATCAATTACAAAAATGAAGTACATTAAATAGTATGTACTTATAACGCATACTTACACAATATTTATTATGTACACATTAATTACTGTAATATGTATGTGTAATGTGTACGTACATGCATATTCAGTAGAAGACACAGATTCCTAAATGCTCGGCTTGCCGGTTGAAGGAATATCAAATATTATGTATATAATATTATAGAGATTGGGATGAATAATAATATTATTATAATCGAACAGCTGAAAACACGTTGTGGGTTGTATGTTGTATATGATACAACTTGTATCAAGCAAATAAATAGCAATTATTGAAGGGTTGAGAAATAAAAGTACCGCGCATACAACAATTAAGGAACACATAATGTTTTCATGGAACGCTTTCCTTTCTTCTACTGAATGAACCTTAATGTTCCCTAATGTTTTAGTGTGGTACTTTTATTTATCAACCCTTCAATTTTTGCAGGAATAATACGGGCTACGTTTCGCATGAGAATATCGTAATATTATTAGGATATGATATTGGACTAATATCTGTTATCAATAATAATTAATAATATGCCACTGCATAATAACAAATAACAACAGTACAAATTACACACAAATAATTTACATTTTAACGACGACCAACAGTAATTTTGACTACCTATATTTACTCTCGGCCTTAAAAAAGTTGCGTGTAATAAGTAATAAGAAGATACCATTATTGATAATCTAAATTAATCGATTTAAACATGAATTTTTTGTAATGTTGAACTTCATAACAGACCTCTGGATTTTTTTTATCTAAATCGTAAATCATCTTGCGTACTCAAGAAAAATCCAAACAAAAAATACTAATACGGCTGGGAGCCTCAGTGAATTCTAGTAAGAATCGCAAAATTATAAGTTAAATGATAATCAACATCATTTCACTAACCTGTTTGCTACGACATTATTTGTATTTTACGGGAACACTAAAACAATAATATACTCGAAACTTTTCGATTTGTAAATGAACTGCTGGTTTTGCATACTGTCACAATTAAAATAGTTACTAATACATAATATCATTGCTCATTTACGTTCGATAGAACAATACAGTTAACTCGTAAGGTAGGATCATTTACAAAATTGAATTTAAATAACATGCTGTAACATCCCAGCTTTTTCTCAAACTGTTCTTACGCCATGCTGGAAGTAAAATTAACAATACATTATTTTTAGAATTTAAACGAACTGCAGAAGTAAACAAACATTAGGCACAGTATATACAATATGGGTGTAAAAAAAATTAAACTAAACATTGCAACGTACAAAAACTTAGAAATAAATAAAATGCTCGTTTTACAGATTAATAGGTAACGCCATACATTTAGGATTTATCACTTGTCTGTGTATTTGCTTAACAATTTGTTCGTGTCATCTATACCAGAAGTAATTGACTGAACGATGTTACGAATTCTGAATGAGGTGCATAGTTACACGCTATTATATGAACGGCTAGATTATATTATAATATTTTATTTATTTAACTATTTCTTCATACAAAGAAAAAAAACTGAACGTACCCAATAGAATATCATTCACTTTGGTGGAGAGAGAAACACTTGGGTTTTTGGTTTGCTTGTCAGTTTCATCACTTTTATCAAATATAAGTCACTAGTCGTATATCTCTGCAAAATTATCTTGATACTGTTTTATGTAGAATTCCTTTTCAGCTGGTGTCATCCTCTGTAAGTCACTTTCTGTAATTTTACTTAATGGAATTTTCTCATGACCAACAGTGACTAAGACAACGTCATCATCATCATCACTGTCCATAACGCCAACTATTAAACGAAGAAATGAAACAATCCATGTTATTTCTTAAACATAAAAAAACTATGTATTTGAACTATTTGAAAATTATTATGAATTTTCGGAATTGAAATATTTTTTACCATCATCGATTTCCATTGCTGATGATGAATGATGCCCATTTTGACGGAAAACTGGAATAGATTCTTCCTCATCAGACTCATTTTCAGGTATAAGAGGTTTCTTTGAACCGCCCTCTCGCTTTTCATTGGAAAGGAGCATTAACATAACGTCTTCACGCGATTCTTTATCTTGGTATGAAATGTCAACAGCTGATTGCTTTGATGTCGACGCAGAACTCTGAAAAAATATTAGTTACATAAATATAAATTATGCTAATTACTAATTACTTACCAGCTAACGACGGAAGAATTTATATGAATGAATTGATGAAAAAGGCATTAATTGTATGTCCCCCACGAAAAACCACGTAACTCGGAAAATAGCTTTTTTGCTTAGTATTGGACAAAATCCTAGTTAGTGGGTAGGTTTTTGTCCAATACTAAGCAAAAAAGCTATTTTCCGAGTTACGTGGTTTTTCGTGAGGGCATACAACATACAACTTTTATCATACTATAATACTGCATTACATCAATACTAAAATCAGATAATAATAAAAATATTACGTAATATTAACTAATTAACACGATGTAAATTCAATGGAGTCCAAAACTGCACTAACAATAATAATTAGGACCATTACTCTTAAACACACATATTCAGTTTAAGATTTAAAACAACGTTCATTAGTTATTAATTTTTTTTAAAAACTTAAACAATTTTAGTAAGTACGTATAGTATACGACGATATATTATATAATTAGAAATTCCAATAAAATTCCGTCTCCGATTTTTGAAAGGTCAAAATGTCACCTTTCACCGGAATTCGGCCATATTAGACATGCTATAAATCGGAGAAAGAATTTTATTTTTAAATCGGTCTTTTTGAGGTATCTCCAGAGGGACTGAGATCTCTTCATTTCTGTACTCCAAAAAATTCTAACTGCCTCCCTTCACTCCCAACGACGAACGTGCACTCTTTTGTGGTGAAAGCTAATGTAAATCCTCAATCTAACTTCAAGGGCCCTGAGCGACCTCTAAACCTCAACCGATTTAAACCAAATTTTTTTTCCTAATTGTAGGGATCCAAAAGGAACAATATGGCGGGGTCGCTGGTTAACTTTTCCGCTAAAAGTGTCAAAATGCCACAGTCTAGTGTGCATAGTACATAGCACATAATACCGTGCATACATATACATGCGAATTCGCTCTGATTTTTGTAGAAAATATCATAGACAGCTCGTGTTCCAACAGTTATGTCTATTAACATTGCTTTTATGCTCAAAATTAACAACGAAGAATTGTAGTCTCTTGAGAATTTCAAGCTTCCAAAACTACTGATTGCTGCTAAAATTCGTAGTAGGCCCAAAGTAATGAAACGTAGACTTGTTTATTGGAAAATTCCTAAATTTATTTGTGTAATCAACAAATGTAGGTGTGCTTAAGTGATGTCAAATAAATGCTTTTCATACATGGCGCGTAAGAAGTCGCGACCTGAAAAAATATATAATATGGACTCAGACCCTTCGTAGTTGCCCTCAACAAAAATGGGCAAAACAAAATGCTGGTACATATTTCCGTTTTCAAAGAACTTAACGGACAGGCGAATTAATCTAAAATTACAACTCAACCAAGAACACTAGAAGTTAGCTGTTGTATGGTACGGCCTAAAGCAGACGAAGATGGTGAACCACTTCCCGCAATACTTCCAGCGGTGGCTGCCCCTTGACCGAATCCGGCTCCTGCCACACCACTCGCTGAAGCAGCGCTTTGGCCAAACCCGCCAAAAGCGCCAGCAGCTGACTGGCTTGCAGCACCAGAACCACCAAAATCACCTCCGAATGCACCAGCAGCTGACTGAGACGCAGCGCCTGCGCCACCCAATTCACCTCCAAATACTCCGCCTGCAGACTGGGATGCAGCTCCAGCACCGCCAAATGCTCCAGCAGCCGATTGAGATGCAGCACCTCCAAATTGACCTCCGAAAGCCCCAGCAGCTGATTGACTTGCTGCGCCTCCGAATGGGCCGCCCAACGCCCCAGCAGCCGATTGAGATGCAGCGCCACCAAATTGACCTCCGAATGCTCCCGCAGCTGATTGACTTGCTGCGCCTCCGAATTGGCCGCCCAACGCCCCAGCAGCGGATTGACTAGCTGCACCAGCTCCACCAAATTGACCTCCGAATGCTCCAGCAGCTGATTGACTTGCTGCGCCTCCAAATTGGCCGCCCAACGCCCCAGCAGCGGATTGACTAGCTGCACCAGCTCCACCAAATTGACCTCCAAATGCCCCAGCAGCGGCCTGGGATGCAGCACCGGCGCCTGCCAAATGACCTCCGAATGCTCCAGCAGCTGATTGACTTGCTGCGCCTCCCAAATGACCTCCGAATGCTCCAGCAGCGGATTGACTAGCTGCACCAGCTCCACCAAATTGACCTCCGAATGCTCCAGCAGCTGATTGACTTGCTGC
>JAQIVE010003284.1:0-17201 GCA_034698285.1 Sminthurinus bimaculatus | reverse complement strand
ATGAGATATTTTGACAAGATTTTTTTCTAAGGGTATGATCAAAAATGAATGCTATGTAAAGGGATAATATGTATTGCCTTTATTTTTTACATGAAGAATAAAATTTTACAAAAAATACAGTAAGTACTTACATAAGTACATGTAGTCATAATATATTCATTTAACATTTAAGCATTGCATCAAAACTACACTCGACACTCGATCTCTAGAAACCGAGAAACGTCTTTCATTATTTAATTTTGATAGCAAGCTCTTAGAAAATTATTAGTTTTCAGAACATAATAATATGTACTATGTACCTAATATTATACATAAAAGGCAAAAATTACGTCCATAAGTACGTAAGTATATACACTACATACATATGTAATGAAATAAGCGGGAATTGAGCTGTGCTATATATGTGCTAGTTCTCTATTCTCTATTGCATACAACATAAAACATAATATTATTCTCCTCTGTTCACCAGTTCACCACTCTGTTCCTCTGTCTGAGTTCAGAGACTCTCATCATAAAGGTTTTTTTGAACCACATGAACGACGGTATATATCAATCAACGTATTTTTAGTTTGGTTGGACGCCAGGATATTATTTTGAAGAAATTCGTCATTATATCATTGTATTAGAATTGTCTTTTCAATTTGTTTTGTACATCTTCACTGAGAACCTTCTTGTAGTTAGCGGACATTGTTTTAATCACAAATTTTGAGACATCATTTTGCTGCTAAACTACAAACTAAAGGGTGAGTAAATAATACGTTATGAATTATTATTTAATATCTAAAGTCTGAAATCTGGAGGTTCTAGGTTCTAGTCTTTCGCCTAAAGTTTCGTCGTTTTACCTTCTTTTTTCATTTTTCATAACTTTACACGGCTTTAAGGCATCTTCAAAGGTTTTACAATTTACTTTAAAACTAAACAAACTTTAATAATTAGGGCATTCTAAAGGGACTGTACTTATTTTAGTATTTTGGTACGTCATAATATAATAGTGCCAAGTGCCAAGCATGAGTTTTATTTTTTTATTTATGGTGGTTGCCGTTGTTTTCAAGTCAAATGTCTCCAGACTTCCTGATTCCTGACTCCTGACCCTACGTATATTGAAAATTGAAAATGAACATGGTTTTTTATTAAAGATATCTCTTTGTATTACAAATTACAATTACAATTGACTTGATAACTGTGAAACTAAGGTTATTGATGCAGTCTCATTGCTGTTTCTTACAGATTACTATATCTTTCAACGTTTTACGTTTTACTACCAGTTTCAAGTATCTATGGATTCGGTACACCGAGCAGATTCGGATTCCGATGAATCTGATGTTTATACGTTACAAGAGCTCGCAGATTTAGAAGAACTAGGACAACGAGTTCTTGGTGCATCGGATCCTGACAACTGTTCATACTCGAAGGTATTTACGTTAAGTTTGCACATATTACATCAACTCATGTATTGTATTTTTAATACTTAATGCAGGTACATACTTGTAAGGGGAAAAATATCGCCGTAGATACGGCATCCCGTATCTAAGGCGATGGTTGTCTCCTATTATATTATTAAAACATAATTTGGGAAAAATTTTGCCTTAGATACGGCGATACGCATCCCGTATTTAAGGGAATTTTTCATGTCGTGTATTCTTAAAAGGGATCAACCATGATTATGACAATATGATATATGCAATATAGTATAGTTTGCGCATTATGTAAACATACAAGCACTTAAAAACATGATAATAAGGGTCAACACTCTGTAAAACTTCGTCATCTCGTATAAGACTTTCCCGTATAAAACTTTGATAGTGTTTGGGTGTTGGCTGAACAAAAACATTTTGCAAAAAGTGACAAAGGACAAAATTTTACATCTCTGCCATTTTTTCACCTCATAAAATTTGCTTTTGTTGTTTTAAGACATTTCCTGAGCAAAAACCGTGGGAAATTTTCCCGGCGTATAAAATTTTGCCCTTTGATTCTTTTTGTAAAAATTTTTTGTTTATAGCCAACACTATCAAAGTTTTATATCGGAAAGTCTTATAGAAGATAACGAAGTTTTACAGAGTGTTGACAAATAGAGAGGGTTGACCACTAATATACTAAGTTGTTTCTATTTAAATATGTATTCTTCGTGACACCTTTAGATAATACTATAATAATATGTTCATACGATACGTTTTTTTTCGATATTTTGCAGCAGTAATAATATTATATAAACCCACATGAAGTAGTGAAACTTCTACATCAAATTTCGTCAATTTGATGTAGAATCATTTTCAACCATTTAGCCTCAACAACGCATAAAATGCGTGGAAATGGCTCTACACCATCAAAATGCAGTTATGAATTTGAATTCAGAATTTAGAACTTTGTTGCCTGAAATCTGAAATAATATTTCAAAAACGAAGATTGTTAACCTTAATTCAAAACACCATTTGTAACTCCAATGTGACCAAAATATCTCAACAAAACGTTGGAGCAAAAAATATTTAAACCAATTTTAATTTAAAATAATTTAAATACAAAAAATATCGCGTAGGTTGTAGGTTTTTTTTTGCTTGCAACCCATTATGTACATTACATACAAAGTTTCATATTTGATGAAAAGCTACGAAATCAATCTTTTCATGTGTTTAGTCGTTTAGTCATTCGCCTATTCAAAAGTACACATTGTTCACATCTAATCGCAAATAGCTATTTGATTCGGAAATTCAAAATTAATTTAGAATAACTTGCAAATTTTGTTCTGCTTTGCAGGGATATGTCAAACGGCAAGCTCTATATGCTTGTATTACATGCAACGGTCCCAATGTACCTGATTCTGATAGGGCTGGAATTTGCTTAGCTTGTTCAAACAAGTGTCATGAAGATCATGTTCTAGTTGAATTGTATACAAAACGAAATTTCCGATGTGATTGTGGGACTAACAAGTTCCAAATTCCATGCTCAATCCAGGCTGTAAGCTTTCATGATATTTTAGCGTATAAAGTTGCAAATAATAATATGTAATTAATTAATGTTGATATTATATAGATTGTGTGTATATGCATATTCCTTGACGATATGATGGCAATATAAAATAGAATAATGTTTATGATGCTTGTAGGATAAAGATCCAGTAAATTCTGGAAATACTTATAACCATAATTTCGATGGAGTTTATTGTACATGCAAAAGACCATACCCAGGTGCAAAAAAGTTATGATATTTACACACATATTTTTTTGGTTTCATGAAACAAGTTAAAATATATGAGTGTTATAATTGAGTGGATGGTTGTTGAATTAAAAATATTAAATTATATTCTTTGCTATATTTTTTATTCTAAGATCCGGAAAATCCGGAAGGTGACGACGAAATGGCTCAATGTGTGGTGTGTGAGGACTGGTTTCATGGCAGAGTAATAACACTTAATT
The DNA here is from genome assembly GCA_034698285.1 of Sminthurinus bimaculatus. NCBI lineage: Eukaryota > Metazoa > Arthropoda > Collembola > Symphypleona > Katiannidae > Sminthurinus > Sminthurinus bimaculatus. The sequence goes on along the minus strand of JAQIVE010003284.1, from coordinate 13,791 downwards.
ACAATAATTATAATTTAAGGCTATTACTATTTATCTTTTTACCCGTATCTATATTAAGTTTTGAAAAATTTGTAATTAACAGATTTGTGGTTTATTTTTAGCATTCATTGGGCAAAAGGTGGAGTACTATTGTTGCAGCTGATGGAAGGGATGTAAGCAGTGAATGTGAATTGGTTTGTGAAAGTTGTATGAACAAGTGTGATTTCTTGTTTCATTATGGACACCTTGCTGGTAAGCTTGTAAAAGTGATAGCAACAATTTTTGGTCTATATGTAGCTCTTTTATTTAATTTCCAAGATAATTGATACCAACTAACAACCAAAAATTGAGTTATTACATCGCTTCCTGTGTGTACTTGCTTCTAAAGTACTCTGTTATTTTATTATTATAGGCTTTAAAAAAGATTATAGCTTTCAGCCATGGACATAAAAGAAATTATTTCGATCTCTATGCTTTCAGTGGTTTTTTAAAATATTGCATTGTATTTTATTTTTTCTTAGTTACGTTACTAGAGAAAACGGAAGAATTAAACGAAGAGGATAATGCTGAAGAAGGAGAAGAAGACAATAAAATAGAAGTTTGCAAGGTAGATGATGAAAAAGTTGCTGATAAAGTAAAAGATTTAAATGTTGAAACTACGGAGCCGTCGAAAGTAGAGCAACAAACTTCTGATTTACCAAAATCGAAATTAAAAGAAGATGAGAAAATTACAGAACTTTGTGCTGAAATCGATGATGTCTCCAGAGCCGGTCCATCAACATCTCCAACAACTACATTTTCATCTTTGAACGAGAACTGTAATACATCTTCAAGTCAAGAAACTAGGGATAGTGGGATTGTATGCGACGGAAGCCAAGAGAGTAAAAATGACAACTGTGAACAAAGTTCGACAAAGAGTAACAATGCTTGCATTTTTAAATCAAAGAAAAAAACAACATTTCCAACTGGCGGTGTTCTATGGGAAACAGGATGGCGACAAAAACTTTGCCAATGCAAATCATGTCTGGTAAGAAAAAAATTAAGATTCATATCTATGTATTACTATTTATTACATACTATAAACTTCTGCTCACCCGCGCCATGGATGAAACTAGGAACTAGGAATGAAAAATATTTGCAGAACGACACAAATACAAAACCCTGTGTAACCATAGTGCGGGTGAAGCAATATTTCCCACATATTATAGGGGGAAATATTTTGAACTTTTGACCACTAAATCAAAGCATAGCTGTACATCGTACATGAAGGGCTGATTTGATTGTCAGCCCTTCACATAATGTATTCTTTGTTACCGCGGCGAATTCGCTTACTCTCTTCCAATGCCGTTTTGAAACCATGGTAGAAAAATCTGTTGCTGGGAAAAATATCAAGCCTGATTATTGATTCCAAATTTTTTTTCCGTATTATTTTCTTGTTACAAGAACCTCGTTGGAATATACCGTGGGATGTTATATACTATGTATATAGCAACTAAGTATGTACTATGTTTCAGAAAACGTTTTTATAACATTGTGGAATTAATTATAGAACGAAAGTTATCTCCTATTTTAGTAAAGTAATAATAGTACACCAATTTAGACCATTAATTTGCCATATGGGGAAGTAGCCAAGCAAATGATAATCTATTTGCAAAAGAGTCGCTTTCCTATACCAATGGTACTTTCCTTCTGACGTTTTGAATTCAGAAATTCCTTAAAAATACATTTTAAAAATTCTGTAGCTGTATTTTGTTTTGTACTTTTTCTGTTTATCTAGAACATGTATCGAAATCTTGGTGTCGGCTTCCTACTTGATGAGTCGGATACTTTGAGTGCGTACGAAGCTCTTGGTCATGAAAAAATCCAAGAAGAAGAGAAGCAGTCTGATGAAGCATTTACAAGCATGTGGTCCAAACTTGATAATGTTAGCAAGATTGAAGCTCTGCATGGTAAGCCCGTTCAAAATGTCCCAAGTTCATGAAACTATAAAATACTTAACATTTTACAAAAATAATCTATAAAATTGATATTTGATTGAGTTTTCCTTTACTTTCCTCCAGGCATCAACGAAATAAAAGAAAAGATCAAAGAATTTATTTTGAAGAAAGGTGCGGAAGGAATTATTAAAAGGAAGGACGTAGAAGACTTCTTCTCAGATTTTAAAGCAAAAAAGCAAAAAATGGATGAAGGACACGGAATTCCACCTAGCAACTGTCGCTAGCTGGTTAATGATAATTTCTTTTTCGCATACTCCATTGAATTCCATTAAATTTCATTTATATAATATGTGTATGTAGTACATAGTATATAATATTATGCGAATGTATTATATGTGTTCAAAAAACGTAGACAGGGACACGGCATGTATAATAATACATGGCGTTGCTAAAGCAACGTCCCTGTCTACGTTTTTGGAACACATATATTTGTCATTAGTACACTATGGTGATTATTATGGTACAGTACATTGCCAACTGTAAAATTAATTTTCTGTTACATAAATTACCAGTGTGAGACTTGTCTCTTTTGAATTAAGGAAATGTAATAATAGTAGTATTTTCGTCGTGTAATATTATATACTTAGTAACCGTATTTTATTTCAGGTTTAAAGGCACAACCGTTACGTAACAGAATTACAATGTTTTAATAATTATTACAATAATTTTTTGTATTATTTACTACTCTGTGGTTTATGCCTGGGATACAATATAAGACTAAGACTTTACAATTAATTTATAAAAATTTTGTACCCATGGGTACCTAGTATCAGATAATATTACGGTAATGTAGTTGTGTAGCTGTATATTTTTCCATGGAAACTCATTCAAAAAATATACATCTACACAAAATGTAAAACTACATTACCGTACATTGACCATCGGGTGGAACTCTGATATGTTTAATTTAACTATTATGAGAAATTGTCATTATAACTTATTTAATTTGATCATAGTAATCGTTTAGTACTATTGCTGGTATTGTTATTACTGTCAAAACTGTCAACAAGTAATAGTGATGGAATGTAACATTATATAATATGATGGCATATGACACGAAATTAGGATTAGGTACGAGTCATGCATGCCATTTTTACTGTGACCGGTACGTTAAGTAATGTCGTGAGAATGAATTCTGTAAACACCAGAACATATGTTATTGTAATAGTAGGTTGTAAATATTTTATATTTAATTACAATTCGTCTATTTGAATACTTAATTTCTTACTATTAAAATATTAAAGGAGAAGTTCAAATGTCATTCTTGTGCAAAGGTATTAAAAATACTATTTTATGTTCGTTCAGTGCATTTTAATGGAACAATAAATAATATGACTTGAAACTTTATTATTTATACGTGTTTATTAAAATTCATTCTTGCCTATAAGTACTACCCATTACTCATATTTTAAATACTAATTCATATTTTTTCGTATAACCTTGAATAAAAATCGATTTTACGGCTGAGACTAGAATAGAGAGAATGAGAATTGAAACATTTAGGAACACAAAAGTCAAGAGAAAGACTATTTCCTGCTTTCCTTTAGTACATTTGTGTGTACATATAAGTATTGGCGTGTTCAATAAGTAGTTGGAAAGCCAGGGGCTATTGGACGGATTTCCAATTTTCCTTCGGTGCAACAACCTTAATGATGAGTTATGCTAACACTACCGGTTTCGGCAGCATCCGGTCAAAGGTCATGAAATGGCAAGCTCCAGAAATTAAGTTGTCAAAAACAGGCAGTTTTCTCATATTGCCATTGTAATCTATAGTTGGCTCATACATTATTTCTCACAACCGCAGAATCGCCGTAATTTTTCTATGAATTGGCTAACTCTTTTAGGTAATTTTTTCAGTTGTTTTTTTTTTTTGGAGGAATCCCTGAAGGCCTGTTTTCTGGCGCGAACTGTGTCAAATGTCGACTCCATTCCCAAAACCCCGCCCGCTGTGGGGAATCTTTTCTAGAACTTAGTATTTTTCCGTTATCGACATAATCCAGTATTTTATACTCCGCATAAATTACCCAAATCACTTCTAAAATGCAGGAAGGAACATTACCTCACCTCTAAATATGACACTAATTCTCTGCTTTCAATGTTGACATCTGGAGATTTTGTTCTGAAGAAAATCTGAAATGTAGCGTAAAGTGAACATCATCTCATCGACGTTCTGGATTCTGAGGTGTGCCATTTCATGACCTTTGACCGGATGTTGACCAAACCGGTAGTGTTAGCATAACTCAGCAGTAAGGTTGTAGCACCAAAGGAAAATTGGAAATCCGTCCAATAGTCCATAGTCCCTGTCATCCCTGGCTTTCCAACTACTTATTGAACACGCCAATACTTCTTCTTCTGTTCATCCTGCTATTCTCCTGTTCTTGTTTCCAGTTAGTTCATAATTCATGCAGAAACAACATCTCCAAAAATTAGAATACAAGACACTGAAAATAGAATAATATATTATTATTTATTTACTCCTTTAAAAAACTGTTTTGGAACTGTTATTTTAAAATACTAAATCTTTAACTGTGTGTGTGTGTGTGTGTGAGTATATAAGTATGAGTGAACGTTATTGATAGCGAGTGATACCCAAGTTTTTTCTCATTATGTATTAGTTCAATGGAAGATTTCCTAGTTGTATCCTTATACTCTTCACTTGAATGTAGGTTACAAAAGAAATTCATCGTAAAAATAATCACCGTGTAATAAATCAATAACCTTTTAATAATAAAATCATTAATAATACTTACTAGAGTGAAATTCTTCTTGTATTCTTGTATAAATATAGATAAATGTGGTCCTTTCGTCTAATATAGCAATATTTCATCCATTATTTTTACTATTTTAATAAAAACTAAAAAGGAGAGAAGAGAGAATAAAACTATCCAAAAATATAATTGATACGTTACACACGTTGCTACTGAAAATTAAAGGACTATAGTTGTTCGTAATATTACTATTATTAATACCGTGGTCTACGGTTGCGTTTATTAAACAAATTTACAAAATTCCAGCGTCGTCAAAGGCAATAAAAAACACAACATGAAGAACAGGTATGCTGATATTTTTTGCAATTTTATTTTTTATTATTGTGTATTGTAGAACAAGGGCAGCGTAATATTATAATATTATTATTAATTTATTATATATCAAGTATGTATTTTTCATTTTTACCATAGCATTATAATGTTGTATTTACTTATGTTCGTATAATATTATTATATTATTTTGTTCAAACATTATGTGTTAAGTTTAAACGTTTTGGTAAACCTTTTAAGCTATCAGCAACTAACAACTAAAACAATAAATCGTATAATATCGTTTACTTAAATGCTTTCAAATTATTTACAATTTACTCTAAAGCACATACTAAATTTGAAACTAAGACCTTATTAACTCTAATGTGTTTGTTTTTCATATTTTTTTTGTTAACAGCATGGATATACAAACATAATGGAAAAGCAGGTCAATATATTTTTTTTATTTGCGTATTATAAAATATAAGTACATGCTATAATGACGATTTGCTCAAAATAATTTATTTATGACACACAGTAATGAATATATGAGCAATAATTGAAATGAAACGTTTTTCTATCTCTTTCTTGAAAAAGGTCATACATCGCCATTTGTTGAATTCGAAACACGGGACTCATCTACAATAATTCAACACTATATAAATAGCTACACAATTGTTTTTAATTATTTTAACTTTGATTGGACGTTCTTTTGTTCAAGTTAATAACATATGTTTTTTATAGTGTTACAGTAATTTTTGACTCTAGTTAGATCCATATCCATACTTTAGTTATTATTCAAAGCAACTTTTATAGATCTATATATACATAAAAATCTTGACCCCTCAATAATTTGTGCTGTGCGAAACAAAATATTTGTGCGTGTTTGTGAAGAAAGATTTCATCAAATTATTTTTTAAAGAAAGAATGAATAGTTTTAACGTGTTAGAAGTTGTGTAGTAGGGATTTCATTCTGAAACGAAAAACGAAATAGTGTATATGTGTGTATTACATGCAACTTAATATTTCTCTGTGATTTGTGAACGAAAAACATTTTTGTGGTTTTGTGTGAGTTGGACTATTCAAGTAAGGGTTTTGATCAGCATTCATGCTAGGACAGTAATAATAAGGTAAGCCAATTGTTTTTTAATACATGAGTATTGTATTGCAAGATATTCAAAGTATATGAATTAACAATGAATTAATGTATTAAGTTACTTTTAATGTACTATCATGCAACGTTTCATGCTTCATGTATGAAGGGATATATACATATTATAGTGATAAGCTGATATTTTTTTAAACCGTTGAGATAAGATTAATAATTAGTTTTTTTAAGATGATGCAATTTTCATTTTCAATCGGGTAAAATTGGGGTTCCTTAAAATACGTAAACTATTTATTATAGGATCCATTGGAGCTTCTGCCTGTTCAGAAGAATAAGGAAAAAAAATGCATTTAATATCATTTCTTTTTTAATACCAAATAAAACGAGTTCGTTTGAGGCACACATAACGAGACAATAGGTTTTCTTACGCATTTCTCTCTATGCGTATAAAATATAACAATAATACTGTTGGGTTTCGTCAAAGTCATTACATTATGATAAAAGAGGACGACTATATGGCTGTGGTTAGAGTTAGCGTTCGGCTATAATAATATATTATCATAGTTGCAGATGATGATTTTTTTGTTTCTGAACATTTGTTGTTTTGTTGACATGCATACAAACAAACACATGAATGTCTCTCTCCTTATATCCTTCTTCTACTTGTATACTATGAAGATTACTACAATACTACTACAATAATGTATAGTCTTGTATTTAATCATGTTGTGTGTGAACTATCTATACTTAAAAAAATAAAGATAGATATATATAGATGGCTACATATATAATGTGTGTTATAATAATATGTAAATGAAAAGCTTGCAAGTCTTGTATATAGACTAAACATGCATGAATGTTTCTCTTAAGGTATCACACACTAACCAACATACATGAAAATAAAGAAACAACATCGCATCATCATTTGATGTGGAAGTGTTCTAAAGCTGTGAAAACTGCTTTACTACTTTTGCAATCCTTTCATGAGTAAAACAAGGACAGACTGAAGAATGGGAACTATGAGTATGAGTGAGAAGTATGTAGATATCTCGGTCTCTCTCTCATATTATTGCAGTTTTCCTAGTTTTTGTCTATATAAATATATGCATAATGCATAGGTACATGAATTATATTTTGTTTTTCAGTTGTATGTTATATAAACGTACATTAGTAAGTATATATTTATGTGTATATATACATGTCATGTATGTACGGATGGATATATGCATATACCGCATCACTGTTCACTACTGAGCAAATGTACTTTATAATATAGGTACTTTGTGCAGTAAAAACTGCATGTCTCTGTCTCTACTATAAAGTCTCGCTCTCTCTCTCTCTCTCTCTTATCATACGTAAATACCACTGTGACTATAGTCAAGTAACTCTAAAATGCTGCTGAGACTTGACAGAGTAGAACGGAGAGAAATAGAAAGGCGTTGTTATTGCAATAAAAGTTGATTAATAAAAAAAAAGTTGAAAAAAACGTAGCTGCTTGGTTGGTCCCCTCTTAGGTTGATCACGTTTTGGCTGGTTGCTCTTAGGCTTACCTTAAGTTAGCTTTCAATAGTAAATGCGGATATATATAGTATAGAGAAGATATGTAGTAAACTATGCGCATAAGTTTGATTGTATAGGGCATGTACAGTATAAATAACTCTTCCTTCCAGTTGAAAAATTATTGATAATATTCGCTATTGTTACTGCTTTCACCTTTTATTTATCAGGAAATATTAAGTAACACGGTTTAAGTACAGGGCCAGAATTCTTGTATAATAACCCTGAGATTATGGTTCAACCGGTTTTTAACCCCGGGATCGTATCACCACCGAATTCTTCTAAAACAAAATGTTTATGTTTATCATTAAAATGGAAACATTCGGGTTAAAACCCCTAAAAACTAACCCCAGGCAGAATATTTTTTTAATTTGTTGTTTAATACTTCTACTGCTATTGAGAAAAGACTCAATAGCAGTAGAAGTATTCCCTTCTCACAACCAAGGATCAACATATTGTAGAACGTGTGCTTATACATGGGTTTTATTTCTCTAGATGTCATCAAGAAATATAGAAATTTGTTTTTAAAGGATCAATAAAACCGATGTATAAGCACACGTTCTACAATAATAATATTTCAGTTCTTGGGGTATAAACTCGTGTAAAGATACATTTCACAACTACCACAATATTAATGAACTGCCCATCTGTACTATATCATGTATTATATTTAAAAGTAGATATAGTAGTATTTTAGATTATGTATAGGTGTATTTGGTTTATTATGTATTCTTAATGCTATAAGGTGCTATGTAATATTGTTTTTTTTTTGTAGAAACAGGAAAGAAGTTTCTAACTGATGTTAGTTCATACTGTAAGATTTTATGATGCTACAAGTATGTGACATAGCCTGTATACTGTATGATACATGTATATCATATACATATGTATAATGTATAATGATGACGAGTGTGTGCAGTGTGCACGTGAAGTTCTTTCTCTTTCCTATCTTTTGCGTGCTATAATTTAAAAGCGTTTTATGAAATCAGCAGTAAGAAACAAAGTACAATCATTTACTACTAAGAATTTCAAATTACTATGTTGTACTAAATGCCAGAGACATACTAAAAAGAGTTGTGCGTGCGTAATTGAAGCTTGAAAATTCAGCTGTAACCAAGGCACCCAACTGTATCATGTATATATGTATCATGTATCTCGTTGTTCTACAAGTCCTCGTGCATCTCTCAAAACTCAAGTATTTACTTGTGGGCCACCTCACAGATATTGAGGACGAGTATGACTTTAAGGAAGGAAATATGGAGAAGGAGGGAAAAAGACAACAACATCAAACAATTTCAAAGCACTTTGGTTCAAATATGTATAATATATGCAAGTATAAATTTGTAAATTTATACAGCAAAGTATGTTGCATACACATAATAATGCATCTGCTTTTAAGAATTTGTTTCCAAGGCTGTTGGTATTTTCAGTTCCTCTCAAAAACTTAAATGTAGGCTTGGGTTAAGGCTCAATGTATTAGGAACAAGATGCGTGTTTTAAAAACAAAGTTCTTGACAGTTTCTTCCAAGGACTTTAAAATTAATTCTCTTCTCTACATAATGTGTGATGCGTAAAAGCATGAAATGTATAATATATCTGTTTGCATTTGCACGAAACTTGCAGTCTTCTTTAAGCACTGCTTGTTTCTTGTTTTTAGTCTATACACTGATAGAAACATTTTTGTTTCTTTTTGCTAGCAAATTTTGTGAGTGTAAATTTAGAATATGCTCGCATATTCTGTCGCGTTGTCATTCATATTCTAGACGTTCTGTATTTGCCATCTAGATAAACCTTCATTTTTAACATATGAAATGAATAATGACAAATGCTACGCATACAAACAAAATCGTTTAGTTCCAACGGTTTTCTAAAATGCTGTTTGCTATGGGAAATCGACATGCCGGAATCATGAGGATGCAAAAAAAAAAAAAATCTTTTTCGAAATTTTCGACGAGACAAACAGCTACTTAAATATGTGTGTATCTTCTTGATTTTTGCACTGACAGTTCGGGGGAAAAAGTTATTTTGCTTAAACGCTGTCAGTTTTTACCAATATAATATTGTCTAATAATTGATAATTGTGTATATTTATGATTTATGTAGCCTTGTCCCGTTTTTTCATCTGACATGTTCTTAATTATTACGCTTTTTAAAATGCCCGTTTATGAATAACATTACACCCTGTACTGATAAATCATGCTTTTTAATAAAGTTAATCAAAATCAAAGTGGTGTAAGACCCTATTCGTACTTGCACTCTGACTAGTACATACATTCTGCATCGAAAAAGAACACTGTTGTACTCGAAGGTTCTAGGATGTTCTCTGTAAACTAGAGGTTGTATGTATACATTATATGTAGTTACCACTGGTTATATGTATGTAGTGTCGTAGGTGTAAAAGGCTTGTTTAGTACATAGTAAAACGTTGTAGTTTATTTATTATAAAAAAAAGAATTACGATTTTTTGGGAATGATTGTTTTCTGTACTATATTAGCCGAGGTAAATGCAGAGTTGTTTAAGTTTTTAGCCATTCTGAAGTTGTTTTTGTAGATTATGTATAAATCTGAGGTTCTATGATTTTTACACCGACGTTACGCATGGTTCATGTCTAGGTATATCGACTCCGATTTAAAAATGTTATCTATTTTATATTTTATTTTTAAGTTATCAATTTCTCCGTACTAATGTCTTTCTATTTTACTTTTAAAAGCTTTTGTGCATATTATTATGATAAGTGGTAAAAAACCCCTTTTTATGTGTGTATGTGTACGATTGGATTATTTTCTGCTATGCATCTTTCTAAATTGTAACGAGATCTTGGTCGAACTAAATATTAATTGTGTTTTGTGTCTTACTTTTAAATCGACTCAAATGGTTAGTTCAAGCAGCTGCAAAGAAAACTTGTAGTATTACTTTAAAAATTAGCATGATGACAATAATGATCCATCCATATAATGTGAAATTATGGATCTTGTGTAAAATATATCTATGTATTTGAGCATGTAAGGTGCTAAACCAGTTCGTGAAGTATATCGTTGTAATATCATCCTTAAGATGATGTACGTACAACATTATAAACTTTTATTATAAAATATAGCCTTCTTGCGTATTGTGTACATATGCTTACTTTTCAAATTAAACACTGTAATTAAAAGATGCATACTTACTTACTTGATGCGTGATATAATACGGCAAACTAGTACAACAAGATTTAAAAGAGTAAAGTAGTCTCACTAATACGTACATTAAAAATCAGAAGGATTAAATACATAAGCTGGAAGGCGAGAGGGAAGGAAGCTCGTCAGTAGGGCACATCCAGGAAGGAGTTACAGTTTGGCTTTGATACATAATATTTTGCGTGCTTTGATTACGGCTCATCGTTAGTAAAATGGGGGGTTTTTGTGCTGTGAAGACGGCGATATTGAACATCATTGGCTGACATCAGACAGCCGTCACAAACGTACGAAATGAGACATACACAAGAGCTCTTTAACATGCAGTTGTTGTTGTTGCCATTTTTTATGCATAATTTCTTGTACCACAATTTTTCTCTTTTACCGTGGAAAAAAATACGTGTAAATGGTAGCAATGTAAGAATACACGGCTGTATGACTTGTTCCTCACACATATTATAAGTAATATATTTATATATACGTACTTGACGTAATGTCTCTGCATTATTTTTTATATCGTGTAAATCGTACATGCATGTGTATATTTATTTTGCGTTTGTATGCATGGTATCTGTGAATGTGAATATACGCATATCACAACAGATACGTTATGGAATATTGAATGTGCTTAGTTATTCTTTCCTTTGTCGAAACATGGTGAAGGGTAGTAGTGGTAGGGAGGAACGAGGAACTGCATTTACAGGTATGAATGAGCATATACGTAAACATGAACATATGTATTTATAAAGCTCCATGAAGGAGTGACAAAAACTAGTAATTCTAAATCCATATGGAGCGTTTACTTGAAGGCTATGTAAGATACTTTTTTTGCCGTTTTATCTAAGCAAGCCAAGAAAGGAGACAGTGATATAAAATTATATGTTGAATTAAGCTTTTCCATTTTTGTATTGTGTATTGTGTACCACTCATTGCTTCTTCCTGATGAATATAAAAATAAATCTGTGTACATAAATACTTATTTATTCTGATATGATGAACTACTTCTTATACATATGAGTAATAGAATCTGATACATAACCCTAATCCTTCTTTTGCAGATTATGCTTCTTTTTTTAATTTGCAATTTTGTCATCCATTCTGTTTCTGATTTGCCAAAGAAAGTTGACGCTGTGGGAGCTGTATAGGCGTCAGAACATTCTGGATAGAATGTTTATTAGTTTTGTTTGAACGTGTGGAAAGCGAAATCAGCTCAGTGTTTTATATCACAATGAATTTAGTATATGAATCATTGAATGGAAATAGATAAAATAATTTTTGAAAACTAGAGTAAACAACTATGTTACTGACTAAACTGATAACTATGTTTTCTGCTGATGGAGTTCTATTAAGAGTTAAGAGAGGTTCGGTGTCAATATACATATGAAACGTATAGAAATGTCGAGTAATGCAGTTGCTAGTTGATACTGAATACTGAAGTCAATGAAGTATATAATGTATGTGTACAATATGTACAATATGTACATTAAATGTACAGTCTGTAATACATTGTATTGGAAGGAGCTAAGTCATATCGTTTAAACTAATTTATGTGTTTTTATGATGAGAAAAATGTGTTTGTTAAATTTCTGGTAGCTCAACTCAAGTATAGTGGTAATGCATTAAAACATGGGGGAACTATTCATATTGATTTCGTCATTTTTGATTCCGAGGTTTATTATATTATATAAGCGTATTACTTTTTTCGCTGAGGTTTAGAGTTCAACACACTGAATGTGCAATAATTCAGGAAGTTGTACTATTTGTTATTTGTATTGGTTGTAGATCGTAATGAAAGTACTTGTGTACATATTTATTGTTAGTACTTAGTGTAGGTACAAGTGTACACATTTTATATTGGTGTTACTCGAGACTCAAGTGCTATTGTACTTTTTAGGTACATATTTATTTTTTTTGGCATTTACTCGATTTGTGGATGTGTATACAGTATACAGTATGCAAACTAGTTTTTTTATAATGTGTAATATTATCACAATTACAAAGTGTCCTTAATGCATTACTGGTTGTACAACCAATAATGCATAGAACACTAATAAATGGACCGTCATAGAAAAATAATTCTGAAATTTTGAATTTTAGTTTATGCTAGAAAAAGTTCAGCAATTATATAACCTGATCAACCGTGACATCCTTCATGATATGTACCTACGTATTAGAAATTATTTAATATTTTTTAAAATTGTTATTTTGAGTTTTTGTGCTACACTACAGGGTGGACAAAAAACATGATTACCTTTTATTCATTTATATTAACCACAGTGTCACAACTTGACAATAAAAATACAGGACCGTTTTGTGAGGGTAAATTTAAGAAGATAATATAATATACTACCCGGGCAACCGGCTGAATGTGAATCCCAATTTTTTTATAGGGACAAAAACCTTTTTGGTTTCTGACCTTTCCTGCCTTGAAAATATTGCATGAACCACTTACACAAGACATGAAAGACTGAAAAGTTATCATGTTGTTGACCCACCCTGAACATTAATAAATACAGTGGAGTTCACTTACAAATTTTCCTTTTGCAGTGCATGCGTGTATGCGTAAATGTATATTTACTTACATTATACTATGCATTAAGTATGTTATGAACCACAGACCAGCTAGGTACATGCGTGTGTTAGGAAGAGTTACTAAAAAATATGTACATTGGAGAATATGCTCCATGCTAACATATCCATGAGGATATTTCGTAATATGAGTTGTATCTTTGTGTGCAATAATGATACAATCGATAAATTCAATTTGAAGATTAAATAAATACTTTAATACAGAAATCTATGCATACATAATAGGGGAAAACCATCGCCTTAGATACGGGACAAGTATATTGTATTCTTGTATGTTTTTTCTATTGCACCGAATGGAAAAAAAAACTTACAAGAATACGCTGCACCCGACCTCTTAACCATACGCAACAAGCGATGGTTTTCCCCTAAT
>JAQIVE010003283.1:0-17203 GCA_034698285.1 Sminthurinus bimaculatus | reverse complement strand
GTTTTACTTACTTCTTTGTCCGTGTCTGAAATAGATTAGGCCTATTTGTTAGCCCTGTCTTTCTCTGTTCCTCGTCTTTGTATGCAGATTGCAGATATTAGTTTGGCAAGCTCTTTTTACTGTGTGAAGAGGAGAGCCAGGTTGGAATACGAATCTAGAAACGAAATAGTTTGTACTTTGTACATTGTACATATTATATACATGTAACTATGCTCCCACATGCGTACATACATATTGGCGAAGATGAATCGGTCCCTGAATTGCAATGTTGGGTTGTTGCAAAAGTAATTCCAATTTTTTCAAGAGGTTCTCTTTTGCTTATTGTATTGGAAAGCTAATCATTTTTTGATAATAAAGTGATATTAACCCGTGTTCAAAAAATTCCCTGATTTTATCACCCGAAAATTGTCCAATTTTTAGCCGTCACCCAAATTCGGGTTTTTTTGCCAAAATTTTGTCCGGAGATTTCAGTACGGGAATTTAAACAGAAGCAAGTAAAAAGTGTAAAAAACAAGTTCAGAGCACATTTTTTAAGCTATGCTTTTGAAATTTTATCAATTTGTAAAAAATTAAAAAAATGCTCGTAACTTTTGCAGCACCCCCGATACAATATCATTGCAAACTCGTCACTCGAGCTGTCTGTCTGTTTTTAGCAGCGGCGGGAGCAGGATGAGAATTTTGATGAGAGACACAAGAGAGATGGAAAATGGATGAAAAATTGGAGGCAGAGGCAAATGCATCCCGTGATGCATCATGATCAAAATCATGGGGATGAAATAAAATGTTCAATGTGAATGTGAATTCGAATGCAAACGTGAATACAAATGAATGAATGAATGGGATGGACTGCAACTTTTTTCGGGGGAAAAATGGAGAGAATAGAGAGAGAGATGGAGAAACATGCACACATGACATGTATCATCCTGATGGCTTGTTTGAACCCAAGTTGAGCCTTTTTGTGTACATCGTATACGACCACGGACAACAAGTAATACAAGAGCAAGTAAAGTAATGCTCGTCAAATTGAGATGCGAATGCAAGCTGCAGTCCAATCATCATCTCTTTCTTCCATCATTTTATTAGAAGCTATCTAGACAGGAGGACCAAAACAATAAAAATTGAGGTCGAGCAAGAAATGAGCTTTACTCCTTCAGTTTCAGTTTTAACAAAAACTCCTTTCTTTCAAACTTCTTTCATGTCATGTCGAACAGTCAACAGTTTTGTCTATCTATAATATATGGAAGAATAACAATGCGCCATAAAAGAATTTAATGAGGGTTGAGTAAGTCGGACTTTATTGTTATCGTTAAAAGTTGTGAAAAAGATTCCAGCTTAGGAATTTTACTGCTTGTCTCTGTGTTTACTTTATACGTACATCATGTAGGTACTTATCATACATCTTTTAATGCTGCAATCCATCAGCTTCATTCGGGATTTTCATATGCATGTGAGGAGTTAACAGGCTAAAAATGTTGTTGTTAGTTAGTTACTACGCACAAAACTTGACAAACGTCCTTGATTTTACATCTTTTTTAGCTATTAAAGCGATTAAATAGCTATGGAAAGTTTTTCGGTCCTAGCTGGGTAAAAATTAGCTTTGTCCTATTTAAAACTAACGGCACCTAGGAGCAGCACTGTATATTTTTATAAATAATTGACGGGCAACAAATGATTTTGCAGCATGGCATGCTTAAATTTTTGTACAATGTGCATGCTCATTAATACTCATTCAGAAAATTTGCAACATTTTATGACCATTCATAGATTTTTATGCACTTTAAAACTTGCATCTGCAGTCATAAATTTGTAATAATTATATTTCCTCATTCAGACATCTTCAGGTTCATTCACAAATTTTTATAACTATTGAAAAACAACAAATATTTTAAGAAAAGTTATCGGTTACTTAAGCACCTATATATACCTTTGACCTTTGGATCCCAAAAGGTGAGTAATTCAAAAATTGTGACCTACAAAACGTTGTTTAAGGTAGACGGAATTTCTTGCTTGCTATTTTGTACTTTGATATTTTGAGCTGATTTTGCAAGAAAATAAAGGTAGTTTCTATTGCGTGTATCAAAAACGTGATTGCAATGGTTACCCTTAGAAAAATATTTTGTCAAAAAATTGCATGAAATTTTGACACAGTTTTGATTGAAAATCTCAATCTCAATTTTGATCAACTTTTGCTGAGATATTGATGAAATATCGTCAAAATCTTATCAAAAATTGTCAATCTTGCCAAATCTCATCAAATTTTCATGAGATTTGATAAGATTTCTTGCTAAGGGTATTTGTGAAAAAAAAAATGTTTTTCTCAATTTTAGCTTGCCTTTTTTATTGTGGTCAAATCTATATTTCAGCTCTTTTCACTGAAAAATAACTTTACGTATATTATCAAGAATGCAAATCAAAAGTCTCTTGAGAGAATTGCAAAAAATGCAAGCTGTGGTCGTGCATTCCTTAAAGAGTGTAAATCGCAGAGGGACAAAAGTTTTGTATCATATAAAAGTTTATTTGATGCAAACTTTTCGCCACGGGGACAACTGACAAACGACAAAGACGACGACTGATAACTGATGATGCGACGAAAACAAAGGGTCAGCTGGCAACAACAAAACAATGCAGCTCGAAACTCACGATCATCAGCTATATACTATATTATATACACTGTATATTGCCTTTTCATGAAATTCGGGAACATTTAAGAATGCCTCGCTCTATATTACATAATATTTACTCTTTGGGTAATATACGTGAAAAGACACTTCTTGTTTATTTTCCAACGGGGCAATAAATGACGTGGGTGGAAACTTTGTAATATACCGTTGGAATGTGGCCGTGGAATATCTATATACGTACAACCAAGTCAAAGACGGTGAGAGGAAGAGCAGGTCACGAACGCGAAAACGGTAGACTTAATAAAAGGTGGATGTACAATATATTATACAAATACATATTATGTATACCGCTGGCGGATTCTCACAAGTATTGGTATAGAAAAGGGATTTATCTCTCAAAGCCTGTCTTTTCTTATTTATAGAAAGCCATTTGTTAGCGTCAATATTGTAAAATGCTTTTGGGCTTCATTAAATGCAAGATGAATTACTCGGAATTCATCAGAGTCACACACAAACCCACTCTCGAAACAGCAAAAAGTCAATGGGAAATAAATAGGTACAATAATAGTTACACAAATACAAAATACAAGGGAAGGAACGGAGAAAGCCCACGAAGAGAAAGGTGGACGTGACAAGCCTCCCATAATACTCATTGAGGTATCTGCTAAGCTCCTTATATATATTCACACCATCAACAAAACCGTGTATGTAAGTATTATATTATGAGGGAATTAATCAAAAACAAAACAAATCCTCAGCATTGCCATTCCTTTTTTAATTGAGAAAGCAAAAGTTTCGCATTGACTTTTTTAACGGACATTTGCTTCAATCGTAAGTTTGTTCTATTTATTTCCTTATAAAAAATACAAAAATTACTGCAAACTGCTTTAAAAGCTGTTGAAAGTTTTTGGCCCTTTATCACATTACATACCGCGCCGTCAAGCTGATAAATCGTGTCAACTTCCACGTTTATTTATTACTGGCTACTATTTTCCTTGTGCATTAATTTAAGGTCGTATACGGAATTCTTCTCGACCCACGGGCATACTTCTCAGGCATTCCAAAAAAGGTATCGCACCACTAAACATCGTTTCTACAAATTTTCGAATCTTCGGCTGAAAAGATGTGTAGACAAAAGTTTAGTCAGTATTGAAAAAAAGTAAAATGACAATTTATGCATCCCTTAGAGAAAAATCTGACCAAATCTGATGAGAATTTAATGAGATTTGTCCACTTTGGGTAGGTTTTCGATTTTCATCATATTTCATCAAAAGTTGATCAAAATTGATCAAAGATTTTCAACCAAAATTGTTTCAAAATTTCATGAGATTTTTTTCCAAGGGATGTAATTCTTATTCCAATTATTATATTATTTGGAAATACTTGTGCCTAATCACATTATTCTTTTGACTTGAACTTGACTTACGTCGTCATTCAATGTCTTGAACCAATTCTTTGTTTCCTGCTCAGTTCCCGCGGTATGTTTCAGTGTCTGATACTCCCTGATCAAGTCAATGTGTTCGTCCTTATCGGCCTGGGTCCAACCTCCTTTTTGAATCATGCAATCGCCCATCTCGGCGACGTGAGCGGCGAACTTTCTAAGATACGAATGAATGAATGGGGGATAGTCCTGTAGTTTCTGTTTTTTTATGTAGGCTGCTAAGGCTTTTAACCGAGCCGCCTGAGCCGGGTCCGTTGAACAATCCACAGTAACCGTCTTCAAGCAATAAGCAGCGAAAAGTCCGAAAACAACAACCAAGGGCGCCTTTGACGACAGTCCATTGAATGATGATGTTTTATGAGTCATGATGATACCTTGCAAACACAGCTTTTAAATTTCTGGACAGTAAAATGAAACTAAAAAGCTGCACTCTAGGTATGAAGTGTATGGACGTTGCCAGTAAAAAGAGTTGCAATTCATGGCTGAATCTAGCTTAAAGGGGAAGCTTGACAATTGCATATTGCGCGATTTTTCAACCATAAATTTAAACTTTTATGAGCCTCTCTGCATAACCAAAGTAAATACAGTTTAGTATGTTTATGCATAAGGAAATGTACTTTTGGACTGTTTGCCTTGACGTAATAAATTTTAAAATGTGGTATTGTCTCATTTATAAATTAACTTGATGCTTACTGCTATTTTTTTATGCAAGTCAAAAAGCATTACCTTGTTGTATCATATCATGACAAGGTTACTCTCAAGGTCTCAAGGTTATGCAAGTCCTGCAAAAAATATACCATTGGTCAAAACACGGTTAAATAAGAGAGCTCGTGTTTTGGAGTACAAAAAACCCTCAATATCAAGCATATTTTTGAAAGACGATCGGTATATAAACCCAAGTGTGAAAGCCGCTTCTTGAATTTTAAAGGCCACTCGAGATAAAGGAAGTCACCCGAAGTTCCGAGCAACCTTGGGACACAATTAAACTTTAACACCAACTTTTTAAACGGGTATTAAAGTGAATCATCACTTTAACCAATTTATTTCAGGGTAAAAAAAATCAAAAAAATTAGCAAACTTGAGAGAACGTAAAAAAATAATCGACGCTCAAAATCTACTGCGAGCTCCATACATACATACGTTGAACACCGTTGAAAGTTGAAATAACGGGAAGCAGTAACATTTTACCACTCTTGGCCCTTTATCTCTCTGCTCCTCCGTCAAACTGTTAAATTAGGTCAATTTCCACGTTAATTGCTGCGTATTATTTTGTTAAGGCTTCATACGCCGTTCGTCTCGAGGATCAGGTATATTTTTCTGGCACTCCATAAACGGCATGGCACCTTGAAATATCAATTCCACGAACCTTCTAATCTTCGGCTGAAGAGAGAAAAGTTTTTATGTAGTTAGTTTTGCAAAAAAAAAGGAAAGTTAAGTAACTATTAATATTATTGATGACTTACATCATCATTGTATAACGTTAGCCATTTTTTAACTTCCGGGTCAGTTCCCATGACGTGTTTCGACGCCTCGTTTACCCTGTTCGTTTCAACCTGTTCGTCCCTTTCAGCTTCGGTCCAAGCTCCTTTTTTTACCATGCAATCGCCTAGTTCTTTCGCGTAAACAGCATACTTTCGGATATACATGTATGTGAATGCGGGATAGTTTTGTAGTTTAACTTTTTTCAGATTGGCTGTTAAAACTTTCAAACGAGCCGCCTGAGCAGGGTCACTTGAACAATCGACAGCCACCATGAAGGAATAAGCCGCAAAAAGGAAGAGAACGAGGGAGCCGGGCGACTTTGAGAGTAGCCCGGTTGATGATAAGTTCCCAGTCATGATATACCGTTCGGTCCAAACACAGATTTTAAATTTCTATACAGTAAAATGAACTGAAAAGCTGCCCTGTAGGTACAGAGTGTATCTATATACATAGGTCGTCAGTTAAAGAGTTGCGATTCACGACTGAATCTATGTAACTCAAAAGAGAGGCTTGACAACTGCCTGTTGCGCAATTTCTCAATCATCAATTTCTAAAACTTTTACGAGCCGTTGCATAACCAAGTTGAACAAGTTTTATACGCTTACATAAATATTACATATTATATGCATAAGGAAATGTACTTTTGGACTGTTTGGCTTTACGTAATAAATTTTAAAATGTGGTATTGTCGCATTTATGAATTACTTTGACGCTTTCTGCTGTTTTGAAAAAACAAGTATTGCATAAAAATATTTAAAAAGTAAAATATGCAGAATTTTGATCTAGGGAAGACATAAAACGAAGCACTCCTGAAAAAATTCGCTCGAAAAATCCCCAAAGGAAAATTGAAGGAAATCGAGAGCAAAAATGGGTGAAAGACGATCGGTATGGAAACTCAAGTGTGAAAGCCGTTTTTTTTGAAATTTTAAGGGCCACCCGAGATATACACAGCAAAAAAGAATTTGCAGTTTGGCCTTAAAAATTACGTAAAAAATTGACAGGCACTCAAAGTCACCCAAAGTCCCGAGCAATTTTGGTACACAAATAACTTTTTTAACGGACATTTAATTGAATCAGCAATTTATTCCAGTGTAAAAGAGATCAAAAAAATTTACAATCGTAAGAAACAATGATCAAAACAGAAAATCTACTGCAACTACTTTCAAAACTGTTGAACCTTAAAAATATGGAAAATTATTATTGTATTATTTTTTTTGGCCCTCTACCGCACCGCCAAACTGATAAATGAGACCAACGTCCAAGGCACTGAACAACGAAAAAAATTTACTACAAAATTTTACTCCATTTCATAAAATTTTCTTGCGTACTACCTTCCCAATTTCCACGTATGTATATTTATATTGCCGTGCATTATTTTCCTGGGTATTTTCAAGGTTTCATTCGCATTTCATCTCGAGGGTCAGGTATATGTTTTTGGCATTCCATGAAAGACATGGCACCGTTGAATATCAATTCCACGAACCTTCTGACCTTCGGCTGTAGAAACAAAGGTTTTGCAAAAAAAATGTGAAGTTAGATTACCAATAAGTATACAATAATTATAATTAAGTACGAGTAAATTGTACCTATTGAAAGCACTTGACTTACGTCCTCATTCATTATCTTGAGCCAGGCCTTGACCTCGGGGTCAGGCCCCATGACACGTTTGATGGCCTCGTATGATCTGACGGTTTCTATCTGTTCGTCCCTGTCGGCCTCGGTCCAAGCTCCTTTGCTAACCATACAGTCGCCTAACTGTTTCGTGTGCGCGGTATACTTTCGAAGATATAAATACGTGAATGGGGGATAGTTCTGTAGTTTAATTTTTCTCAGAGACGCTGTGGCCTGCATACGTCCTATATCTTTTGGATCAAGAGCACAGTCGACATTCACCATCAAGCCGTAGACCGCGAAAAGCACGAGAAGGAGGCTTGGCGTTTTTGAGGGCAGTCCAAAGGATGATGCCCTATGATGAGTCATGAATCCTTGATCCTTGCAGCCCAAACGCAATTTTTAAATTTATAGTAAAATGAAACTGAAAAGCTCCACCGTAACTAGTTTACACAGTTTACTCCCATAGGTATTGGGTCAAAGAGCTACAATTCACAACTGAATCTATTCAGCTCAAAAGTCAGGCTTGAAACTTGGCTGTCGCAAGATTTTTTAACCATCCATTTCTAGAAGTTTTATGAGCCTCTATATGTGGATTATCAAGCTGAACGGGTATGATACACGTATATGCTGAAGGAAATTTACTGCCGTATTTATATATAGTCTTGCGGGTTTCTGCCATTGTTATACGCCATATATATGTATATCATAAGAGGCGTCATAATTTTTAGCAATATGCACTATGCAAGTCTCGTATAAAGTATGAAATATACATAAGTACCGTCTAATGGAGCCGAAAGATTTTGTGACATTTGCACTTTGTCACCGATTTCCCGTTTTACAGGGAAACTTCGGAGTCTTCCTTTCCAAAAGGCTCAAAGTTTGTTTGCGGGTTTTCTCGGGATTTTTTAATTCGAACTCCGACCCGCGCCAAAGGTCACGATACACGATACCATGTACAAGTATTTCTGCTTAATTATGACTTGAATTAAGACGTTGAACCACGTCAAATTCTATGAAATGTCTTATTTTCTGGTCCCCCATCATTTCACTCCTGACCACTTTGTTGTGGACACTTAAAAGGTGGATATCCCGAGCAAAATGGTCAGTATGCGCAAGTTCAAAATTGTGTGGGCCACTCAAGATATAGTCACTTAAAATCTTTAAACTCACAACAAATATTAGGATTTAATTTAGTTCGGGTTAATCAAACTTGTGTGACGGCATATTATATAGTTGTAAAAACGTCTTCTGAACCACACCTACTCTGTACTGCCATTCTCGAATGATATTATGTATGTCATTAGCGAAGATTCAAAACCTGTTCATTTCTTGTTTTTTCGGATTTTTGAATTTTTTTACCCCATTCATCACCATTGGACTAAAAAGGCCAATACTTGCAGTTGAAGAAATTTCCACAAACCGTTTTCACCCTTGCCTATATTGATAGACGTTTTAAAATGCGAAGTTTTAGTATCCGATGTTATGTTTGGGGTGAGTTCAGAATTTTGAAGGTCATCATCAAGATTGAAGCACCATCTCCAAAGTCTCATGTAATTTTGACACGATTTTGACGGTCGAAAATCTTAAATTTTGATCAATTTTTGATGACATTTTGATGAAATACCATGAAAATCTCGCCAAAAATTGTCAAACAATGTACAAAGTACACTCTCCTCAAATTTTCATGAAATTCGATAAGATTTTTTCTATAATATCTTACACTCATTTTACGCTTATTCTGGTGTAAAAGAATTCAAAAAAGCTATAACCGTAAATATGATTTTCTATCAAAAAGAAGGCCAAAGAAGAAAACAAGAATTATATTATTCTGAGACATGTACAAAACGTTAAAAAAATAATTAAAACTAGAAATCTACTGCGAACCACTTAAAAAACTGTCCAAGGTTGAAGAAACGAGAATTTATAACATGTTTCGGCCGTTTATTCTTTTACCCTGCCGCCGAATTTGTAGACAGAGTCAACATCCACCATGCTTACTGTGTATCATTTTAAGGCTTCATACGCAGTTCGTCACGAGGATCGGGTACATATTTCTGGCATTCCATAAAAGCCACAACGCCGTTAAACACACTTTCCACGAACTTTCGGATCTTGGCCTAAATGAGAGAAATGTTTTTTTAGTTATTGCAGATTTGCGAAAAAAATGTAAAATATGTAATATAATTGGATGCTCTTGATTTGAACTTGACTTACGTCCTCATTCATTGACCTGAGCCAGGCCTTGACCTCCGGGTCAGTTCCCATGACATGTTTCAACCCCTGGTAGGCCTTGACGGTTTCAACCTGCTCTTCCTTATCGGCCTCAGTCCAAGCTCCTTTTTTTACCATACAATCGCCTAATTCGGCCGTGTGAGCGGCGTACTTCCGCATATACATGTATGTGAATGCAGGGTAGTCCTGCAGTTTAACTTTTCTTAGAGCCGTGTTGGTCTGTAGACGTCCTACTTCTTTTGCGCTAAGGGCACAATCGACAGTCACCATCAAGCCATAAGTAGAGAAAAGCACGAGAAGGACGGCTATTGGTGATGAGTTCCGAGTCATCCAGCCCAAACACAGCTTCTGATTAAAATTAAAAGCTGCACTAGGTACAGAATTTTTTATGTATGCATGTAGGTCGTCTGTCAAAGAGTTGCCATTCACAACTGGAAGTATTAGTTCACAAGGAAGCTTGACAAACTGTCATACGAGATTTGTGACGGAAGTTGCACCGATTTCTAGAAATTTTATGAGGCTCTATATAGTTAATCAAGTTTAACTGTATTGATATAATATGGGCATACATACATAAAGAAATGTACTTTGTACTCGGTGGCTATGCATTGTCATATTTATTGATTGTTGGGCACATAAATCATAAATGCAATGCATTGTATTTCTACGCTGCATTATTATATTATAGAAGATATATTATAGCATTTTTTACGGTGCGATTTGAATAATTATTGCTTTCATTTTTTTCTGAGCTTTTTTCAGGGTCACCTGAACAGTCGACAGTTTGGTTAAATATAGGACTCTTTTATTTTTTTAGGATAAATAATTAAAAGTTATTCGTACATACAATCAAAAAATATTATTTGTTAGCAGTCAACACTCTGGCTTTGGTTATGTACTTTTCTTTGTTCTTAAGCGTGTGCCAATACTCTTCGCTGGCCACTCGGAGCGGCGACCTCGCGTCCGTTGCCACTTGGCCGAGGAAACCGGGGACTTTTATCTTCATTCCACATCATTTTCTGGACTCGAGCGACTCGCGTTGAAAACTCGTTGCTGTTGGGGTCGTTCGTGGCGTGGTACATCATCTGTAGGGTTAAAAAAATTAATTTAAAATTTAACTCCATCTTTTTCCTTAAACAAAGTTAGTATCGCCCCGTTTTTCTAGTAAAAATTAGTAAATTCTTACCCAAAGTTCACTTCCATCTAAAACAATTTAAAGAAAAACGTGTGTTTATTAAGGGAGAAGATAATTTAGAAAATAATATAATGGTGAAGCATTAACTTTTCATATTATGCATGATCAGTTTATTGTACCAGGAGAGTAGGTGAAAGTTGCGTGTCCAGTTGTGTAAATTTCTTCCTCAGGATTCTTGTAGAAGAGACATCGATCTAAACATGAGTATGTTCATCGTTAATTATAATTTAGGTAGGTACTTAATATTTTATGCAATTTTGTGCAACTGCAAAATTGTTAAAATTTCTTGCAAAATTTCGAATTGTCGTTAAAAAGTGCTTTAAAATTTACCCAAGTCGTCCCACCTGCATAAAAATAGACAAAAATTTTTACATAAAGCCTCTTCTTTTAAATTGAGATGAAATATGACGAACATTATTTTTGGGCATGAACAAAGCAAATAATTTTTTTAAAAAAATAGTTATGAAACTCACCAGTTGGATGGAACCATTGGATCTCTCAAGTAATCGATTCCAATCACTATATACAAAGTTAATTCATGATACATTTGGACTAACGGCTTTAAAAAATGTTCATTTACTTAATCCTAAGTTACCGGCTAGAATTTTTAGCCTGTGTATTTTGTAAAAGATCTTAATGTATATGAAAAATAGAATTTTAGCTGTATTTTCATTCAACAAACTTGTAAGGCAGTAGTCCGGGGTCCAGGTGGAGCAAGCGGAGAAGACGAGGAAAGTTCTTCCCTCATTCGTAACAATAAACGGCCCTTCGTTCACTCCACACTCCCTATACAAATGTTTTTAATTTTAATCAATTTAACATAATTTATCAAGGTTCGTCGACTATTACAATTGTAATAGTCGACGAACCTTGATAATTTATAATGTTTTCAAAAAAACTACACAAAAACGGAAGAAAACCAAATCAATTTTTACAGAATAGCATCACAAAAATGTTAATTTCATATTGCATGTTTTACCAAGGACTTTTTGGCCCTCTGAGAAAGACGCCGGTATCCTTTACTTTCATTGGATTCTCCATCTCGGAGATGTACAGTCGGCCTCCGGATGAGTAAATATAGTACAAATTTCCATTTCCGTACTGCAGCACTACATGCGAAAAATTGGAAATTTCGACATGAAGTAACGTTAAAAGTTAAAACTTACCTACTTAGAGATTTATTTCTTAAAAACTTTTTTTTCTTAACTCACCAGTTCCGTCAATGCCGTCATTGCCTGGAAGAAGTGGAGTCTCCCTGGACCAATTTCCAAGGGGATTGTTGGCATCATCCGCCTTTATGACGTACATTCGATGGGTCTCTCCGTCGCGATTCATGCAAAAGTAAATGTACAAATCTCCATTGATCAGGTGAAGTTCACTAGCCCACAAGTTTTGGTATCCGTCGGGGGGTTGATAAACAACTTTGCGCTCGCCCTGTCTAAAGTCGGTGAGGAACTCGCTTTTGATTAGGGTCAACTCATGCTCAACATTTGTTGAGACGGTCATGTAGTAGAAGCCGTTGTGGAAGAGAACCGCGGGGTCGGCGGATAGCTCGTCGAGAATTGGGTTTGCAAACGTCTCCTGGATTTGTCCGGAGGGGACGGCCAAAGAGCGGGCGTCGCCGGCGGGTCGAGGGAACACCGGGAATCCGGCCAAGTCCCACTCAACCTTTTCCACTCGGGCGACACGACGCGAGCCTGGGTCGTTCACATCGTTTGTGGCGTGGTATAGCATCTGTGATTTTTACATAATTTTGTCAAAATACCTGCAAAATTAAGTAAAAATTCATTCTAAGTAGAAAGTTTCTGGTCAACTCACCCAAGTTTCGCTTCCATCGGGCGACAGTGTAAATCCTGGAAAAACGGATAAATGCACCAAAAACTTATTTTTCTGCTCCCCTCAATTTAATGACCAAGTTTAAATTGATTCAAATTGAAGTGCTGACCTGCGTGACCGGTACAGAAAACGCCCTCTTCGTCATTTCGGGAGAAAACGCAGCCCGAATAGTTGTGCTCCCATTTGGTAGCGTCCAATGGGTCGTATGAGCTGTTAATCCACATGAGTCCAAGGCAGTAGTCTGCATAATTTTAAACAGCAGAACTTTTTAGCATTCAAAATTTCAATCAATTATTTTTGGGAAAAAATTCAATTTTAGCTTTTTTTTTCTTTTTTTACCTGGTCCCCTGTAAAAACAAGATAACAAATTAATTTTTTGCGTTTTTTACAAAATTAAAAAAAGTCATATACATTAAGAAAATATTATGTTTTTGTACCAAGTATCGTCGGCCGAGAAGACGATAAACGTCCTCTCGCCCCTTTGAAGGGCGTAAGGGCCTTCGAGGGTGAAGGGACCCTCCCAGTCGAAAATGGGCTCCCTGAGGAAAACTCGCGGTCCACTAATTGTCTCGGGGTCAGACATGGGTGCAATGTACAAGTTCTGGGGTCGTCCAACATTTATCCCGGGCCACCCACTCCAGACAAAGTACAGTTGACCGTTAAGCTCCATCGGGGTTCCATCAATAGCCCAGTAGTCAACCGCGTCCGTTGTGTACATCCTCTTGGCCTCTGTGGGCCATTCACCCATTGGGTCATTGTCCAGGGACTTGAGGACGTACATTCGGTGATTATTGTTGTCCCCGTCGTCTTGAGCAAAGTAGACGTACAGATTTCCCCTCTACACAAATTAAGTATAACATTAACAGCATTTTTTTAAATACAAACTCAAAATCGGTATCAGTTAATTTTGAAACAATGTGTAAAAAACTGCAAAAATCGTACGAGGAAATGAATTTCCGGGGCCCAAATGTTCGCCATGCCGGCGGGCGCCCGGTAGATGACTTTGTTCTGGGCACTTCGAAAGTCGGTGAGGATGGCGCTTTTCAAGACGGTGATCTCCCGATTGTTGGACAGTATGAGATAGTAGAAGCCCTCATAATACAGGGCTTGAGGGTCCGGCGACACATAGTCCAAAATCGGATTGTGATACGAATCTATTTTTTTCGGGGTAAAGGAACTATTTGCGTAATTCTGGGCGGCTGGGCTTGCAATTGCACTTGTAACTGCAACACTGCAGGTTAGCCCCACAAAGTATATAAAGTTCAGGCCTTTCATCGTTTTTTAAAAAACTATAAAAACCAAGTGCAAAATATTATTTTCTATCCCTCGTCACATCAGTCGAAGAACTGAGCAAATGTCAGTAGTAGTCAATCATTTTTGCCATGTTTTTTTAGTTATGCATTTATGAGTGAATTATTATTGTTAGTTATGCAACGTGTTGTGTATTATGACCATCTTCATTTTTTGGAACAAAATTATTGTGTCAATAGATTAAAGAGTATAGAGTGCAGATTAACGGATCAAAATTGTCATCATCCATCTTTCTTATCATTCTTCAGCTGCCAGAGTTTTGCTTTTTTATGTCTGTCGGTATATTATGAGGATTTACTTGTCACTAATAAATTTATCCCTTTTGTTACATGTTACATAAGCTAACAACTAAAAACTAAATAGGTATTGTGTATAAAAATGAAAAGAACGGTAAAATACAAGTTATTATGTAAATTTTACATAATAACTTGTAAAATGCATTAAAATTTTAGGAAAACGCATTACTTTATTTTTAGAATAATTTTTACTTTTTACTCATCTGATACTTTAAATTTCATATTTTATTTCTATTTTGGTTCGAGAGACTTGTGCCATGTTTAAGTATGAAATTTAATTTAATGAAATGAATAAAAGATGAAAAGGTATAAAAATTCCTTTAGATTTTTCAGGAAAATGGAGTTTGTAAAATGTTTTATTCAACGCCGTGTACATTTTATCCGGGATTCGGATATGCTTGTCAAGTACATAAAAAAACATGTAAAATCCAAAATACATACATATGTAAATGCTATTTCTTTGGGACGCTTGAGGTTGATTGGGAAGAGCTAGAATTGCGGAGAATTCCACTCAGCTTCTTACCAACCGGTATAGACGTTTTCCTTGGGATTTTACTTGGATTAGAGTCCGACGACTCCTTCCTCTGTATCTTTGCCTGTCCTTGTCCTTGAACTTGCAGACTCACCTTGCTACTCGTGCGGCTGCTACGGTTGGAACTGGAACTGGAGATTGGAGCGGCGGCTGGAGTATTAGGAGGTCCAGTTTTTTCCATGCACGGAGTGAACAATCTGTCGTCTTTTTCACGGTCATGATGATTTGCACGACTTTGGTTTTTCATCCCGCCCACTCCATCGACACCCGCTGGATCTAGATAGTCACAGACGAACGATGGTTTGACTTTGAGTTTATATCCAGGAGATTCATCATCATCATCCCGACTGGGGATTTTGTCCTTGTCCTTGTCCATTTCACTTTCGGTGTCACTGGGGGGTATGTTTGTGGGAAGGAGTCGAGGGGAGGGTGGAGGTGTGAGGACGGCGGGGTCATCTTGAGTCGGAGGGATTTGACCTCTCAGTCGACCCCTTAGAGCCCTCCGTCCCTCCTCCACTTCAGTTTCGAGAACTCTGGATTTGTCCAGACGCTGGAGACTTGACTGTAAGGCGATGATCATTTCTGACCTGACAAAAGTCAAACAAAATACATGCTCAAAATTAAAAGGTTGTTCGTTGGAGCTTCAAAATAAAAAAAGAAATCAGAGCTTGCCTGTATCGGTCACTCTTGGCCACCGGATTGTCGAGTAGACTCAAAGAGCGGATATTGGGTGACTTCATCAAATGTGTAGTCTCGGTAAATCTCCGGATTTCATTTTGTCTGAATGATGAATGATCACAAAAATAAAAAAAATAGAGATAGTTTCATGAATTTGAGCTACTAAAAAATTTTGCCCATAATATAGAGAATTTTGGAAGGTTTTTTGCGTTATTTTCTATACCTGAGGTTGACGTAGGAAAGTTTAGTCAAGCTTGGAAAGTCTTTGAGTCTCGAGATTTTGTTGTCTCTGGCATGCAAAACTTTCAACATGGGACAATTTTGAAGGCCATTCAAGCTTATCAACACGTTTTCAGCCTAAAAAATGCAGACGGCTGTTGAAAAGAAGACTTTTTTCTATTTTTTATTTTTTTCGCAAAACTATTTTGAAAAAACCTACAATGTACAGCTCTTCTAGGCGAGGTAATTGGAGAGGCCTTAAGCTTGAAATGTAATTATTTCTAAGTTCCAGGTGTGTAATTTCGGGGAAAATGTAGCTAGTCAGTCCTTCGACGCTCTCCAGCTTATTCTCTGTATTTCATAAAATTCAAAAAAAAGTAAATTTTACGAATTTTCATGTTTTTGACAATTGAATAAAACACCGAATCAAATCTGGAAAAGTAAAAACGTGACATCAGACCTTGAGCGTCGAGACGAGTAATGAAATTCGGAAGGAAGCCCGTGAGGGTCGTCAGCTTATTTTTGCTCAGATTCAAATGCTAAAAATTAAAAAATAATTAGACAGGGCATAAAGAGCTGTAAAAAATATTGATATATTTTGCGGCAACATTTAATGGTAGTCAATTAAAAATAAAAAAGCCCGTACAAAACCTTCAAATGCTTGAGCATGGGAATGTCGCTGGCATTCTCAATGAGGTTGTTGGACACATTGAGAACTTCCAGAAATTCCAGGGCACCCAGCGGCTTCAAGTCTTTGATGAAATTATTGCTGAGGTCGAGATAGCGCAGGTGAACAAAGGTGTTTAGAACTAAAAACGAGAAGGAATATTATACATTATAAATGTGTGTAAGTACTTTCATGATTCATGATTCGCATGCTTAATTCAAACACTAAAAGGAAATTTGAAAGAGACATCTGGAGGACAGTGATTGTGATTACTTTCAATGTTTTGAACTCGCTGCCGTGTCACCGTCAGCTTGATATGGTTAAACTTATTGTTGACCAGACTTCGACTGATGGTGGACAGTCCGGGTTTGATGAGTTCGTAAGTTAAGGGAACCGGCTCGAGATCCACAATTAGAGATTTCCGCGAACTGACCTTCTTCCCACCCTTCACAGACACCGGCTCAGAATCGTCGTTGTCATCTGTATCGCTTTTTGGTGGATTGTTTTTGTTTTTGTCTTTGTCCTTATCGGGATCCTTCTCCGCATAACATTGTTTTAGTGAGAGACGTCTTTTCAGCTGTTCCAACTCGGTTGCTAAATCGCTTTCACTGCCGCTGCTGCTGCCGGTTGTTTCAGAATCTCCGTCTTCATTGTCGCCGTCGCTTTCCCCGGATGAAGAAGAGGTGGTTGAAGTGTCCTCGGAATCTTCCTCCGTAGTTGACGACATGTCGAGGAATCAAAGTCGGTCAAACAGGCTCTCCACGGCTTTTGATTTTCGAGCTTCGAGTTCCAACCAAAAGTTCCAAATTCCAAAGTTCAAAGGCTCAAAAATTGCAAAATATTTGTCATGGTGAAGTTTTGGAGGTAAACAGTAAAAAGTCAATAGCTGAAAGCTGAAACGAAGAACGAAGCCGTCGAAAAAACCCGGATCCGGGCCGGAGGCAACGAAGAGCGAGCGAGGTCATCAACCGTAGCGGCGCAAATAAAAATAGGACCAGGATCCAGGATATTGGATTGGAAGATCATCAAGATCGTTATCTTATTATTACTGAAAATTGCACATCATTATTAGATTTTTC
>JAQIVE010003282.1:0-17208 GCA_034698285.1 Sminthurinus bimaculatus | reverse complement strand
CTGTTTCTGCATGCGGATTGTATTTTTGTGTATATATGTATACATAAGTATACATTCGGATTGAGGAGGCGAAGGAAAATGGGGATGTGAATGTGTGGCTATGACTTTGGGTCTTATCAAAGTCCAAAGAAGATTTCTCCTCAGGAAAAAAATCTTCTGGACACACGAGAAAGCGGAAAAGAGGACTAACGCTTTATGTAATAGAACAGAGAATAAGAATACCAACATAAAAAATGAAGAGTCAAGAGACCAAAACGTATCTTTGTATGTATGTATGTATGCGTGCTTATAGAAAAAAGCGGAAGGACGGAATCACGAGTCAGGAACCAAAACCATGAAAGACGCCAAAGAAGAAACAGGATGAAAAACGGAAGAAAATGTTGATCTACATCTTGCTCTTGCAGCTTTCTGCCCATGTATATGTACATTGTACATACATACATTCATGTGTGCGTGAACGTAAAGAGGAGCAAAAATGGGAGAGGAGTGTGGAATCATTCAGGTCTTTAAAATTCGCAGCTCTTCCCGGAAAAAAATTCCAGGAACCTTTTCCGTATTTTTTCTTTCTCTTTTGGAAGGCAGTTGCTGTCGCCATCCACAAAGCCAACGGTACGACGTGGAGTTGGTAAGGGAAAAAAGCTTACAATCTTGAGAATCCAAGACAATTTTTTCAGATTAAAAAGGAAAAATCCGATTTCTAAGCTATCCAGACTCTAAATTTAGTCTAAACCCGAAAAACTCTCCATGCCCTTCGTATAAGTAAAATTTTCCACGCAAAAATGTATACAGCCTAAAATTGTGCCGAACTATGTTTTGTTTCAAAATAAACTAAAAACCTTCAAATTGCATTGCGAGTTCTCGCATTTCAACTCCCAGCTTTAAAATGTGAGTCACGGCTTAAAAATTTGTACTTGATTTTTGTGTCCACAAATCCTTGTTTTAATATAACGTCTCTGCATTTTCTAGTATCTACTGTCTGTATGTATAAAGGTTTGCCGGCTTTAAAGCCAGTGTAAAAGGGGGGATATTGTGTAAAATTTGGAGTATTCAGGAGCCTCTTTTCACCTTTTGACAAACCTGAAAGGGAGGATGTTATCAGGAAGACAGACAGGAGAGAGAAGGGAGCTGAAAAATGAGGAAAGGGGATGAAGTGACAGACTCAACTGCGAAAGTGCAAGCGAGGAGAGAGGGAACGAGAGAAAAAAGGGAGACAAGTGAGAAAGCAAAGGGAAGAAAGGTTTGTCGTCTTTTTTCGTTTGTGTGTGTGTGTGTGTATATATAGTTGCGGTGGCTGGCTTGCTGGTTGGTTGGTGATGGCGGCGGCGGTGGTGAAAGTGAGCATAAAGTTGAAGGAGGAGATCAAGGATCATCAGGAAAAGCTGGAGTAAAGCCATCACTATTCAACATTTACTCTAGGTACCTTTTTTCTTTTCCTCTATCTTCCTTTTTTATACAGTTCATTCAACATTTAGAGAAAAAAGCACAACACACAGACGCACATAAGTATATGTATGTATGTATGCACTATGCATGCATACGAATACATACACTTCAGTCCCATGCTCAATCCTCTCAATCCACCATTGACTGTGGTGTACAGAGTGCAGAGTGCCAGCAGCAGATACTTTCTCATATCGGAGGAACGAAAAAGAAAAGGGAAAAAGGCAAGCGGCAAGTCTCATCGTCCTTTGCCTCGTCTTCTCAGTCAGCCATCTCATCACATCCAACATCACGTCACAAGAGTAAAATTTACCCTCGTGTCCCACACAGACTTAGACAGACAAAAGGGAATGGAACATGATGCAAAGATACATACTCAGGAAACACAGTGAAAGCGAGGGGAGTAGAAAATACAATTCATTTTTCCTTTCCATCTTTCTTCATCGTAATCTTTTCCCTTCTTTCTCTTCTTATTCTCTTTTACCTATCGGATCGTATCCTCTTTTTCCAGTCCTTAGTCACGATTACAACTAATATTGAGACATGACGATGATGAGGAAAATTCAGCCGCCGTCATATCATCCGCTTGTTTCTCCCCTCCGTCACTCACGTATTAAATGGCGTGAAGCAAGGAGCAGTCTTAAATACAAATACATGTATGTAGTGATGGGGAGGGAAAAGAAACCGTCCATCACTTTTCTTTTCATCATACTGCATTTTATCTTTCCTGTTTCTTAAGACATAAAATCCTACTTAAGATCATATCAATTATTACAACGGCGGAGTGGAAAAACGTAATTAATTTTTTCTAGTTTTCGTACATTATTCCAAAATTACTTAATAATACACCCTGTTTTATTAATGCTAACTGGTGTATTTTAATGTATTGCATCAAAATTTAAAACCAAATGCAATTAAGATCATAGAAAGAATATATATAATTACAATGGTT
This sequence comes from Sminthurinus bimaculatus, assembly GCA_034698285.1. Lineage (NCBI taxonomy): Eukaryota > Metazoa > Arthropoda > Collembola > Symphypleona > Katiannidae > Sminthurinus > Sminthurinus bimaculatus. Next base: position 14,816 of record JAQIVE010003282.1, on the reverse strand, counting down.
CCGCGAGTTATCAACATTATTATTATACAATTATCATTATTATTTCTTCCGCCCTCACTTTCACGTTCTCTCCTCCTTTCACTCCCACGGTAAAACTTGTATTTTAGGTCTAAAATACCGAAAATTCTGAAGTAAAAGTAAAATTTGGTGTGCATATTTGAATCTGCTGCCTTTTGTGCTTTGTACTTTGGACCACGTAAAGTGTTGGTGTTGATATAGTTGGTTAATGCGAGCTACTAATGACTTTCATTCTCACCCTTAATAATGCAGATCTGAGCTAATTTCAAGGACGCAAAGAGGCTCTTGGCGGGCCTTCCTTTGCAGTTGCTCTTCATGTCCCGTCGTAAAAATGTGGAGAGCATCTTCAGCTCACCAAAGAGAAGGAGAGAAGATGCGTTCTAGCACCATCTCAGGAGTGATGCGAGTTATTATTATTATTATTATTATTACATATTATATTATGTAGGGGTACGTATGCAGTATGCAGATAGACAATGGTTCAAAAGCTTGAATGAATTTTCCTTCGTTAAGAGACCATTGCCTTTCCCTTTATCTCGTTCTTTCAGTAGCCCTTTCTGCATTCTGATTTCTACTTTAATACTCATGATGGCGACTGAAGCCTGTGAAATCTGTAGTTTCTGCGTAAGGCAGGACTTTTAGAATTTCATCCCAACATTTCCTTTGGGTAACATGAACAATGAGCAGTGTATGGCCGTGGACATATCTAGACCAAGGAAGTAAAGTGAGAATGGAGGTGAAAGTAAAAGTAAAAGTAAAGGCGAGTCAAAGGAGCGACTCTTTCTTCCTTTTTTCTCCGGCCTTCGCAAGCCGTCATAGCATACGCATGCATATTATATATTCAAAAATGGAGGCGGAAAAGAAGTAAAGGAAGGAAAACCTAATGTAAAAGTTAACTAATGCATAATTCCAGAGTTAGAGCAACAGCACAGCAACGTGCAAAAGGTCTTCAATTTGCCAAGCCAGACTACGCACACATTCCGTGTGTGGTATACATATTCACAAAATGTGGAGAAACAGAAATAAAACGTAGAATATGCTTCGTCTTCATTTTTATTCGTATTTACGTAGGAGGGAAAGGAAAGAAAGGAGAGGAAAACATGGAGAACAAAAGGAATAGTCAATGCATTTTTAAATGACCGTTCTTATGGCTGTAAAATGGAGAGCTTTTTAACATGAAAAGGACTTTTCCGGGTCCTGCCTTTACGTTTATTTCATCCATTTTCCGCTCCTTGGCATGCATAAAAAGAATATGGTGGAATCTAAATAGGTGCTTAAACGTCTTACCTTTAAAAGAAACGAAAAGAAAGAGAGCCAGGCAAACGGGAAAACGGTTATTTGAGGCTATTCCTCGAAGAAAATTTTAACAAGTGATAAGAGCTTGCACTGGCTAAAATTAAAGCAAGCGTATGCGTGCAATAGACTTCGTGACTGAATAAAATTAGGTTTTTATGTTTAGAATTAATAATGTTAAAATAAATATTTTATGCAACCAGATAAATATTTTAATTTAAAAACGTAAGATTAAATACAGTAGCATCGGCGCACTTTGAATGTTGTATGGAGAAAAACTAAAACTACACAAAACAAACAGCTATTTTAAAAAGACAAGAATATTGTTCGAAGTTTGCAAATACCATCTCCAGTCTTCATTTTCTTCGGCTTGGAAGCAAAGTGCCTCAACCGTAAAAAAGTAAAAGTGACTGTCAACTTGAAAAAAAGATGACGATGATGATAGCGGTCTCATATGTACAATCAATTGAGTATGAAATTCGGATCCGCTGCCAACAATTAATACAGCATGAAATGACTTGGCAGGTTTTTGAGCTCGCACAAACACAAATAAAAGCACCGGCAAACTCAGGGAAAAATACTCACAAGCCTCGTATCCAACATGAGTCAAGTCAACAAGCCATGACGAAAACATGGTGAAGATCCAGTCAAGAATAATAATAATGCCTAATATCAGTATATAATCTCTCCATGGTCCTCCATTCCCAATCTACGTACGTACGTACACTGAGATCTGAATATGAGGTTGAGATGAAATAGGATAGATTCCAAGTTCAAATTCACTTGCGTCATCATGACAGGACATGACAAGCAGGAAGACATTCCTAGTCCTACGAGTTTTTGTTCTTTCGGAAATATGACGCCGACTCATACCGTAGATAAGTAGAGTAAGTAGAATGAAGAAAGTACAGCTTGTGAAAAAACAGCATTTTTATTCTATTTTTAATCAAAGTAATATCCATATAAAATATACCATATCCCGACTCTATTTTTGCGGCATTACGATTCCCTACGGTTTTTAAATAAGGATTTCTCTTAGTTATGTATATGCTCTGCTGAGATATAAATATAAATAACAACATCGTAAATGGAAAAATCTGGCCAAATCCTGGGTTTTGAATTAAATTAAGATGGATCGGGTGAATCACTTTGGCTCCCTTTGCTTTGGTTTTAAACTTTCTTTATACTGTTTTGTATTGTTGTATTGTATTGTATTGAATTTCCATGCTGTAACTATTTATCCTAAATTTAGGATAGAAAGAGGCTTTTAAATGTATGTGCGTATGTACGTCAGTAAATACATAGAATAACGAAGCAGAGCAGGGTCCTTTGTTATTCTATCTGTCTGTCTCTGTATTTATAAGCTGAAATGGTCCTCTGGTTGAAACTCGGCATCTCACCCAAGTCAACTCAACACAACTCCCGTCAATCCAAGTGCTCATCAATCAGCTGGGATTTAAGGCATGTACTGTACATATGTGTGGGAATAAAAACCGCCCACGGTCTCTTCATACTTTCTCCTTGTATTTTCTTTTGCTTCCTCCTATTCTCTATCTATATTTTCTCGATTCTCATGTTGAGAAAAGCACTGTAACATAGGTACATTAAGATACATACAATTTTTTAGGAAATCTCAGACCTGACCGTGTGCCAAAAAATCTGAAATTTTCCCTAGAACAAGGATAACTGTAAGAAGTCTAAAGATTCGGAAGATTGTACGGTACTTTTGTCCAATCAAAAAAACTACAGGGGGAAGGAACTGAAGTGAAGCTGATTGTAGCTATACATTATACATCCAGATACATACATGCATTGGGTGAAAATACAATGGTAAAAGTAATAGTAAAAGTGTTCGTGGGTTTGGCACTGATGAAAGTGAAATAAAATTGGATGGTTTCCTCCGCTCCTTCATTCTGTTCTCCAGTACAGTTATCTGCGTGTAGTACAGTGTCTGTAGGTTGGAGGTACTTTATTCTTTTCCTTTCACTAGTTTCTCCTCCCGAACCATTTAGCCTCACAAGATTCACCACGTTGGAAAAGATTGTACCTATATGTATGTATGTATAACTAAAAGGAGCACCAATGTACAGCATAATAAAGTGCACCAAATCCTTTTATGCTGCAAAACGAACGTTGAATCTTTGTCATACATATGTATGTATGTATATACAATCTATGTAAGTATAAGGAGATGCACACTTGGAAAGAAAAGTTTTAGAATTTACATATTCATAATCGTAATTCTTATTAACTGCTGGTCTAATGCATATTGCGTGCTTTGCTTGTAATGTGCAATATTACAATACAAAATGTACGATGCATGTATTTACACATATAATATGAATAGACATTGCACATTGAAGAATTCCCTTATAACTATTCCTTTCTCCTTGGGTGCACTTTCACTTGGTTGGAGAGAGAAGTTCTCTCTTTTTCACGGCACATTATATTAAATATGATATGAATCTTTCTTCTTCTTCTACTTCTTTCTTCCATCGCATTATTACCGTTAGATATTGTGCATCAGTATTCAAGGGATGGGAGCTTTTCTATGGAAAAAGTTGTAGCCAACTTATAACTTATATTACAGCTTTAAAGTCGGCGTATCATTTGTGCAAAGTTTGTAATTTATTTTCAATCGATTTCATTCAGGAAATGGAGCATGCGTCTGTGTGTATGTATATATTATATATTATATGTCTCACTCTTTCGTTCCTTTCCTTTGAGAAATATTCTAAACTTTCACATTCAGAATTAGACAGTTCATGCCGAGCTCTTCAAAGCTGATGCGATTCGTCAGAACTAACTGCATGTGAGTTGTGAATGAATTTTGAATTGAAAATTGGGAATCAAAAACTATAGTTACACTTCAGCACTCCAAAATTTTCACCGTCTGAATGTGAAGAATTCGACGTGAATGGCGAAACAAGACAAAGACTGCACACGGACGACAAAAGTCCTTTGTGCAACGTATGACGAACTTAAAAGTTTCAATTCACATTCATTTATTAACTTTCTCCAATTCTGAATGCATGTATGAAACATCATAAAATACATGAAACAAAAGCGATATAGTATTTCAGAAAGGGAGTTTGAAGGAAATGTCTGGTCATAAAAATAGAATTCATTCATTGCCTGTAATAATTTTAATTTTGAAACAAACCGAGAGAAATTCGCGTGAAATTATGTCTATTTTGTCTTATCGTTTGTCTGAAAGTCGTCAGCGCAACTTCAAAACTTGTACCGATACAGACGCATGCATCAGAACTAGATCAAACTAAACAGAGAACATTCTGCTTGTTTCTATTTCCTCTCTGTCTTTATGAATGTCTTGGGAATTGGGTCACTTGTCCGTGAAAGGAAAGGGAAAGCAGGAGTGGATGGATGGATATGGATGGAAGTGGAAACATATAGATTGATGGGAGGAAAAGGTGGAGAAAGGAAGAAGAATGAATGTCTAGATCTCATCTTGATGTTTCCTTCTCCTCTTGTCAGAAAAAAACTATGGACATACTTGCACAAGAGAACTTCAGCATGTACAAGACGCTAGCAGTTGGGATGAGTTGCCTCCAGCCTCCAGTCCTGGAAAATGCTCGTAAAACTACAATCAAAGTGTGTTTCTCTTTTCTCTGCGTGCATTCACACAGGGAATGTGTTGCAATGTACATTGTATCAGTACATATGAGCAGATTGCAAACCGTAGACGGTAGACAGGCCGGAGACTGGAGCAGCGAAAATGACGCATTTAGAATCGTAGGAAATTCTATTTCGATTCATACGATACAGCTTGTATTCTATTCCGGCAGACAGTTCCATTGTTCATTTTCCACAATCCACAGACATCAACAAACTGCCGTTGTTTCCACATCCCACACACATTTAGGGAGAAACTTGCTGTTTTGTGAACCATTGCTACATTTTCATGTGTATCCTCGTCCATTTCTCCTACCACCTTTGCAATCACTCAGAATCACTTCTAATCTCGTTGAATCTCTAAGATGAGAGTACAGGGAGAAATATTTTGCATGGGCATCAAGGGAGAGAAAGAAAGAAATGGGCCACAGGAATAGAGAATGATGTATGTATAGAGATTCTTAAAATTTAGAGCAAAATAATTTCGTGACTGGGGATTTGTTTGTAAACAAAAATTTATAGATGTTCATACTTGTACAATAATACAGGATAAAATTTTTCTTTGAGCTACAGTTTGCATAGTGATTTTTCTGTTTTCTAAACCAAGCCAAACAAAGCAAAAGCATATGACCATATGAAAAAAGCGAGAGCTGTCACACACAAAATCTGTTTGGAGAATTGTACCAGTCTTGTAGCAAGGGACATGCAGCTACCAAGTCAGACAAAAAAATCGGATTCAGAATCAGATTTCTGGGACATTTGGGACATTCCGCCATGACATTTCTAGATAAATTCCCTAATAAAAAGAATGATATCCAAGAATCCATTCAGTTTTCAATGAACTCAACCGTAATTTGCCTTTGCCATCGAGTGACTCGACAGTCAGACGTAATCTTCTACATTGATCAAATCCATTCGGCATAATAACTGCGCGGTTTCCTACATTAGTTTATTAGACTCTATATCAAGCTAATGCTGTTTTGACAGCTCGTGTGGTTTTCTACAATCAGCGGAGTCACTGGATTTATCAAAAATCTCGACATCGAGTTTCTACATAGAGACCTCAACTATTTTACTTATTCACCAAGAAAATACGTGGATCCTTATTGGGTTAATCTAAAGAAATCGGAGTTGATTCAAAGTTTTGAATCAACTTTGATTTCAACTAAAATTCACGGCTAGTTCTCCGGAAGTGTTTCTCTACAGCTCGAGCATATGTAATACGAATAATGCATAGGCCCCTGCTACTTAATAGAAACTCTCAAATATTAATAGTTCATTCCGCTCTCGTATGGGATGTCTGGAATCTGGAAGTAAGGCGAGTACGACCATAGAAGAGGAATAGGCATACAGTAATGCTCGCAAGATATAATACAGGCGTGCCTCGTGTGTGTGTGTGTCTGATCGCATCCATCTAAATCCCGTCAAATTAATGCCATTCATTTCTACATTAGTCATTCAAAGTCGTGACGACGTAGATGAAAGACGTATGTATGTGCGTAACCCAACATCTCATAACTAATATTCACGCCTAGACTTTTTTTTCGGTCTCTCGACATTTCTCCACATGAAGCGCATGTAAGTGTACATAATACATATGAATGGATGTAGGCATGTGTATGTACTTTCATAGTATAGAGGACAGCCTTTCATGTCAGGATTTAAAATTAAACAGCCATTTTGCTCATGGCGTCAGTCAGTCAGGGAGTCAGCTCTCCACTCCAGTCTAGTCACATGAAACAAACATTGAGATTTCCGCTTGTATCCGCTGCTTGTATACATTTTTTGCGTGAAGAGAAGCAATACAGTAAATACGATGCGATAAATGTAATGAAGAAATATGAATGGAGAAATAATAACAAGCAGGGATCATAGATTAAAAATAATTACCACGGTCTTTCATCTTTTCAGTATCTACAATCTACACACTATTATTGTAAAAGCCATGTCTGCCCTTCATCCTCTCAACTGTCGCTTTTTATTCCTTTGCTATTATTTCTTCTTGTACTTATACATATTACATAACGTATGAATGTATTTATGCATGTATATTGAAGCTTTGTACAAAGATTGAATTAAAATCCTTCTTTTTATAATCCCTTAGCCTCATACATAAACTGTACATTGTACACACATTTTTTTGCAGCACTTGACTAACAAACACCTATAGTGGCAATATCGCTTTCAAGCTTTAAACTTGAATGGTAAACATTTTTAAATCAGGGCAAGAGTTCATAACCATCAAGTTAAAAAACATATGAACGTCGATGGCAATGCTTGAAATTTGCAGGACAACGAATTTTGTTAATTTATCGTCAAATTCGAATGCATTCATAGGCAAAACCGAGGTCAATGTTCAACCAGATTCCGGTCTGACTCTGGTCTGGTTGAAAATCGGTTGAGGTTTGGTGTTGGGTTTTAGAACGGGAGAAATCTGTTGCTTTTCAATTCGATTCTATTCTGTGTACAATATATTTGACTTGACTACCGTTCACTGTGTAGAGACAAGTTGCATGCACAATGCATGCGTGTAGTTGGCCATTTTGACTAATTGCATAATTAGCAAGATGATTGAAAGCTTGAGCAGGGAAAGGACAGCAAGAGCCTTATTAATATTTGATATTATTCAAATAGTGTGGACAATCATCGTTTAGTTAGCGGTGGATATTCGGTGGGTGAAAACAAGAGAGAAATTCTACTTCTACATAAATACACACATACATGGTATATTCTCCACGGTATATCAAAACACCGTTGCAAGGAAAGTAAAATGAATAAATTTCAGACAGAATTATTATCCGAGTCATGAATCATGACAGAGACGCGTGTCATGGACTTTTCTCCATGCGAGTCCTATTTTGATGTCTCTCAAGCAGACAGGCATTTGTCATATAGCACAGAGCACACAAGTATTCATATTCATATCGATATCCATATTCACATTCGTGTTCGTTTCAAAAGCCACATACATATGCACATGTTATAAAACTTGTACGCCTGTACTTGCACATTGCACAGACATTCTCATAAATATTGAATGTTGATGTTGACTTGAATCTCGAATCAAGGATCTCGAATAGAGTCCAAACACATGTTGGAAAGGAAGGCAAACGGCAAAGCCGCACAGTAAAACACAAATATATGTAAGTACATAGACACACGTCTCCTCCACATAAATATTTTCCCATCTCTCCAATTTTCTCAGACCTGAGACTAATAAAATGGGAGTGTGCGTTTGTGCGTGTTGACGGTGATTTGAGTGAGCATTCAGGCTTCAGAATATGAACACTGTACAGAGCCAAACTCAAATTGTGAGCTGGAGTCAGATTCGGATTCAGAGTCAGGATCGGGAGTCAGTTTTCACTTCTATGTGCGGCGGCGGCTACACATACACATACACAAAAAATGACAGGCTGGCATGCAAAATAGTAAAAGTAAAGCGTGCTGCAGTGTGGTTACAAACTAAATTCTAGCTGTGTGTTTTTCTTGCAATGCTTCTTCGTCTTCATTCTCTTCTTCCCTGTCTCCTTTAATAATGTCCTGTGGGAACTCTTGTAATTGAAAGAGATTCAAAAAGAAATAAAAATTCCAAACTCCACACTTTGTTTCACTCCCACATCAAATCAAATGTAAAACACAAGGGCGAAATGCGGACGTACGGTTAAGCAGTATTGTGTGTATAGTGTATGCATATATCCAAATGAGTTTGATCAAACTTTGTTTGCTTTCACTTGCTGTTCAGTACTTGTGCAGCTGCTACTTCACTGTGCGTGCGTGCTCTTTATTTATTATGTGTGCAAGCCCAGATTATAATCTCTGATTACTGATGATGATGTGATGTGATACAAATTGAACTCGTTATGTTATGCTCAACATATGATGAAGCAGATGCATAATTCAATTAATTTTATTGCATACACTTACACACATACTGTGATAATGGCATATTCTATGTACATAAATACATGTAATATACACTGTAGCTGAATTTCTAGTAATGTAAAATATTGTGTAAAGATTAAACTTTCATTTATATTTTCTCATATCAATCCAATAACTAGAGATCGTTGTCGCGACATGTTTTTTATTATAATTATTATCATGTTTTTTATTGCAGTTATTCATAGCCAACATTTACGTCTTACAGTTATTGCGAATTTGAAGCTATCTCTTTGAAAATTCAGAAGTATTACTATCATAAAATTAAAACGAAGTAGGCTGAACGAACACTATGAACGGGATTACATTTTAATATTACATGTATGTACAGTACATGCTTGTACTGTTAAGAAAGTCAGTAAATGCTCGATGACTAAATGTTATTTCGGAGATAATATTACTTCAGTTTAATAAGGTTGTGATATCTAGGAAATTATTATTTTGGTCTCATCTTCAATTAAAATCAATTATGAAGGAAGGTCATTCCAATTCCCAAGATGTAATGCAGCGTCCACATTTTTCAATTACATTCAATACATGTGTTATGTGTACATAAATTATGAGTATATAAATACAATTTTTGATCTGCAAAAGCCACTCCCAATCTCCAATTATGTAATTCTTTTTTGATTACGTCTTAATTCGCGTCTCGTTGTTTGTAAGGCGTTTTTTTTCATTTTAATGATTTTCGTGCGATACATGTGCCAACATCACTTTGTTTTTTTACATTTTATTGCCTAGATACCGCTTTTCATACAATTTTACAAGGAAAAAGTTCCTAAATTGTACATTGGAATGAAGTGAAAATCCACATTTATTGTAAAAGTCGTGAAACCCCCTAAAAATACCCATTGTTAAGCCAATTTAGGTTTAGCGGTGGACAGAGAGCAGGCTTTATGATGCTCTGTGCTCCGAAATCCTCCATCGTATGTAAGTTTTAACTCTTTGGCCTTTTCCCTGCAAATTTTCATGTAGAGTTCTAAGTTCTATGTGCACTTGTTCTCCCATTGGAGAATGTCGCCTTTTCTCCTCCACTCATATGTATAAGATGAACGTGTAGTTTAACGTGCCAAAAAACTTGCAACAAAAGGCTTATCCTTTCCTTTCTCCAAGGAGGAAAGTTTTATCATACATAAATGAAGGGGAAAGGCAGAGCACAGAAAAGTAAGAATGGCGGAAAAGGGCCAAAAAAGAGAGACAGACTTTTTAAACTCGCGTAATACATTCAAATTTTCCAAGTTTATACTCCATATGTACATTTTACGGTATGTATTAGGCACATTACTATCACCGTTTCACTTGCGCACCATTCTTGTCTCCTTTGTAAGATAAAAAAAGAAGAGAGTACAGATACATACATAGAAAACAAGCAGACTATCGAATTCCCTGTTGGAAAAGGCCTCAAGTTGAAAACTTTAAAATGGAATCCCATACAGCCCGGGTTCAAGCTTCAAGCCCTTCTATAGTAGAATCTCCAGGATCTCCACAACTTTCCACACAAATTTCAATTAGACCCGTGATTTTTACAACGGTTGTCACCGCCAAAAAGCAAGCCATAGGACGGAAAATAGAAAGAAAAGAATGGAACTCGGGTTAAAACTTGAGACGTCTTCTATTTTACTTGCACTTTTTCCCTTTTTTCGTTTCTCGCAAACACACGCTGCTTTTCTTTTTGTTTTTTCCGGCATTGCATGGTGTGTTGAGAGGAAATTGGAACTGGAGGAAGTTAACAAGCGTTGTACATTGTATATACATACATGTAAAATGCTTAAGGCTTGAGAGGTATGCAAACAATTCAAAGGAGGAATCACAACTCCATTATTTATTTATTTGTCGGTGCAGTTTCTTGTGTTTTAATTGTGTAAGTAAACCGTGGACTCTATGTATAGACTGTAGACGATAAAACAAGGAAACCTTGTCAAAAAACACGGTGCAAAACCAGAGAGGAAACTTTTATTGTTGTAAATAATAAATTGGGGAAAGTGAAAGGCTTTGTGGAGAAATGATTCATGCTCTCAAATATTTATGAGTTTCGACAAACCTTTAAAACTACCGGCTCGCTCTCAAGCTTGACAATATAATATGCTTGTTAGATAGTTTATATCCCTGCAAAATGCTGCTTCTTCAATAGACAAATGAATAGAGAATTGTCCTGTAGACGAAGAAAAATACAGAACAATTAAAGAATGTCCTATACTGTACACTGTACATTGTACATACTGCACATATCTATATATTGTTACACTGACTTTCGAAGATTACAGCTTATACAGTTCAGAGTCAGTGCCAAATTAAATAAAATATTAGACGTGTTCTCCACTACTAAGAGGTTTACGGGAGGATGAAATACATACATGGGGAATTACGTAACACAGATAGGCATATCTACATACCTACATAATTTAGCTTTGCTTGTGTTTCCCTTTATTTTAATTAGCGATTGTCCCCGTAGTGGTTCGTGCATTTATATAAAGATCTCATAAATGCTCCACGAGCAGAGTCTCTCATTTGTCGTTGTGTTTATGACACAATTTAAATTGTCCTGTCATTATAAAACATTTTACTTCCGTGTTATGTCCCTGTTCTATTGCATAATGAGTCCATTTCTATTCTTTTCCTTGCCAGCAGTTATCCTCTGCTCATCCTTCCTCTCCCTCGTGTTTCACTCTCTCTTTCTATACAGATATATGTATATCCACAGATCTGATGCTGCTCTTGAAATTAATTCAAGATTGTTGGAGAATTAATTCAGCAGATCTGAACACTGAGCACATGCACAAAGAGAGTCCCAAGTTCATCATTTGACTAGTAAGTTAGTCGTTATAAGTGTAGTTATGTGTAGTTGAGCCCGAACTGAAATGGAACCAACTACTCTTGTCTTTATCCTAATAATTAATGCAGCCATTCATATCTATATAAATACAATAAATAATCATCACATTTGCCTCCATTATTCATGTTTATAAGCTATGTATAATATGCATATATTACATTGTATCGTACTTATTATTATGTAGCTCAAAATTATGTATTGTCCCAGTGTATATAGGATAAGTAACATGGATGTTACACAACATGGTTGCTTATGTACTTCAGGCTATAAAACGAATCTCATTTAACTTTTATTTCCCAAGCTTAATGACGCATTTAGGGAGGTTCGGCAAGGTGAATAATCGGATTTCATATTATTTTTTTGTAAATTATGATGAATAATGATGAGTGATAAATATCAAAACTAACATTAATTTAACAGAACAATGCAAAGCTTGAAGGAAAAAGATGGCTCCATTCATTGCGATTTTTATAATTGCTTCAAAATTCAAAATTAGACAGAGAACAAGAGGAGGGAGCTTTCACTCACAAACTCACAACTAATACTCTTGAAAGAGGGGTCCGAGGTCCGACTGTCTAAAAGCAAACAATTCCAATTGTTACATTGAAAAATACGTGCATACATATTGAATGTTAATAGTACGTGGGGGAGGCGGATCACGGCCTTCATGATACAAATTTAATTGTGTACATTACAAAGTGGCTGGGCTGCAAGTTGAAAGAGCGAGATGGAGATGCAGATCGAGATAACTAATACCAATAATAATTACAACCCTATATGTATGTGTATACGAGTTGCATACATTGCATTACGTGTGTGCAGTGTGCACTGTATGAAAATGAACTCCGTCAGTTTCACTGCAGTTAACTAACTTGGCTCCTTTCTGCTCACGATCACGATCCTGGTTGTCAGTCGTGTGAATTGTGAGTTGTGAATGTGGAGATGTGAGTTGGCACGACTACAAATAACGAATAATACAGGCGGATATGCCTGCCATGAATTTCCATGCCATGCCATACCAAACCAAACCATACCGTGCCGTGGCATGTTCTAACATGGCATAGTGTCAACCGTTCCCCCTTAAAATCTAAAATCATCTGATAATTAAAAAGGAGTTTGAAATGGAAACGTGTGCAAAGTTCCATATGCACCAAATGTAAAAAGAGAAGTACGAGAAGTACTATCTATGTATCATAAGTTTACATATTACTCTCTGTATAGATAGATAGATAGAAACAGAGAGTAGCTGTATTAGAGTTACAGACATAAATATGTGTATGATTCACTCACCCCTTCGTTCTCGTCCTTGTTCTCCCTTTGATTTGGCTGGAGCTTAACTTTGATTAATCGACCCTCTGCTACTGCAACTACTTCCCAATCCAATCCAATTCAATTCACTGTAGCTCCTGTATCACTCTTTCCTTCTTTCACTTCTTCTTGTTGTTCCTCTTCCGTCCTTGCACACAAAAACAATGTAGAGAACAGTTCTGCTTCTTTCTCTACATATATAAGTATCTATGTATAATATAGTATACAATATACAATGTATCACTTCAATGCAAATTAAGTTTCTCTCTCTCCATCAGCTCCCTCCCAGTTGCCGTTCCACTGCAGGTTCAGTTCCAGTTGCAGTTCTAGTTCCACTGCTCAAGTTGCAACAACTGCCACCCTCTTTTTTGAGAAGTCGCTAACGAACGAATGAAGCCGGCTGTAGTTATGTATCTTATAGGTATACAGCATACAATTGGTTGATTTTACATGTAGTTTTCTACAAGTCTACTTCTGATTTTCCCAACGGCAGACTGATTTATACCCCAAAGACTGTATGGTGTATGTACTGTATAGATATGCAAGGGGAAGTAATGTCAGTAAAATTACGGCAAGGGTTGTTCTTGTTCTTGATGTTAAAGTCAAAGTTGGTCCAATCTGAAATTTTCAAATGAAAGGCAAATGTCAGCATTAAATTGTCTTAATCTGCAACACTGGGTGTAATTATGTATTTTATTATCATGAGGAGAATGATCTGATTTTCAACAACAACAAAATTCTTATGCCCGAACCACAACAGCTGTGGTAAGATTTTGAAATTTGATGACACCAGTTGTGGAAAATTTCCTGATCAATCAGCAACATCAACTATCAACTGCTGATAAAGAAATCACCGTCACTTTATTTTTATGACTGTGCAACTCTTTTTAAAGGCTCAAGGGGAAGCTCGAGGGTGTAAATCGGGGCTTTTATCGAATAATTCTCCGGATTCATTTCCCATTATCCATACGAGCAAGTCTAAATCCAAGAAACACGCAGTATCTACTCGCTCTTACACGCACATTCACTTTCTTTCTCAACTTTTCCCATTCACATCGTCAGAATTTGAATTTGAATGTGCATTTATAGGTATATACGTGAAATCGGAAAAATTATGCAAAGACATGTTTCAAAGTATCTCGAATACGAATGTGTGCCTACATAATATTCTTGGATACAAATACATAGGAAGAGCAATGCAATTACTTTAATGATCTCAAATTACTTTTTTGAATCCTCCCTCGATTTCCAGTTCTATACTGTTACGGATGAAACTCTTTGCTCTGCATTTTCTTGTGTCGTTGTGTATACATACATAATATGCTTGGGAGACGAAGGGAAATTACGTGGAAGATTTAAAATCCAACTGGAAATCCAGAAGGCTCTCACCGTCAAACAATGTTGAGTCAACACGGACATAAACATATGCGCTCATAAAAATAGAGAGAAATGTCTCTAACCCTCGTTTAATCGTCTTAAAGTTAGGCATGGTGTCGTCCTGACCATCTCAAAAGTCGTTGTCTTTTACCGCGAGGAAGGAAGGAAGGAAGGGCGGAGAGAAGGGGATGAATTTTAGCGTGAGCTTGATCTTGAAATCTTGATGCACATAAAGCGGATACTTTACACAAGTATACAGTAATTCACATAAAACCACCGTGAAAGCATGTGTAATGTGTACAGACTGTAGTATTACGTGAATTACTGGTTCAATACGCTCTGGTACTCAACTATGTACATTAGACTGATTCATAATGACACTTTTGTTGAAAAGTTAACCAGCGACCCCGCCATA
>JAQIVE010003281.1:0-17209 GCA_034698285.1 Sminthurinus bimaculatus | reverse complement strand
TTTTCGGGGTTTCCACAGGCGTTTTTTGATTAGGTATTGTGTCTTTTGAATAAGTGGTCAGTGACTGCACTTTTATTTTACTTTGTACCCGGTTTATCAGTTAAACACGGGACTACATTTGGCATGGCATTTTGTTAGGACATTTTTTTCGAACAGACAATTAGGATCGATTGACAGTAAAAGTGAACGCAGACTTTAGCGCGCCGTGGCGCGCCAACCTGTCTAGTAGCTGTATAGATATAATGCGTATGTACACAAAAAGTCAGCTTGGAGACTCAGGCCGTAAAAGTCAGCAGTAACTTTCACTTCTGCATTTATTTTGTGTTGATTCTCACGTCTTTTCAATTTATAGCCTTTTGAAAGCATCATTACATAGAGCACCGTTGAATTGATTTCTTGATTTTTTTTTGAGTAAAGTAAAGTGAATAAAAACTAACTATGTGGATACTTTGATTATTTTAAACTACCTTTTAATTAGCTAGAGGATTTTCAAGTTTGCACCAACACACAAACTTTCAACAAAGCAATTCAAATTTTATTAATGGGAGAGGGTCGGGAAACTGCAATAGAGACGAGGCACTGAGAAATTCATTGTAAGTGCTTTTTCATTGTTCACGGCTCTTTATCCTGCATATCAGGACTAAAAATAATGAAAGCAGGCGTTTTAGTAGAAACTACAGAAGAAAGCAAAAGTGATTGGTATGCACAGATGAATGAATTATGGCTTGAAAGCATAAGCAAAGGTACAGATCTTCTACATAGATACAATAGATTGTATATCTGTGCATAATAAGCTATAAAATAGATCCATGTCTGGTGTAAAACTGTGTATGAAAAATCACTCTTTCAACAAAAGATCAATTTTAACATTCAAAGTGTAATGTTATGTACCGTTGCTTTGTCCTTTTTATAGTGATTCCCCTCGCATTTTTAACTTCGCCGCAATACACAATAGGTGCCCCCAAATATATCAATTATGCTACGATTGCTTTGACAATAGCTCATGAAGCGCTTCACGCCCTCGACGGCTCAGGTTCGTTTTATTATTTCTTATACTGTATACTAATATCATATGGACTTTTACCATTGTATTTATGCATAAACGTCTGTACCTACTATATGTATAATATCATGCAATATATGGTGAACTTTTTCGGACTTCCGCACAAAAATTCTTGGAAACTGGCTAAAAAACTTGCATGAAATGCGGACAAAAAATGGGAGAACAACACTTTTATAAAAATTATGATTGAATTTGGTTTTCTCTGTTTCTCTTTCTCCACGGCTAACCATTATGTTTAGGTTCCGACTTTGACGCGGACGGGAAACTCCAAGACTGGAGCTGGGTATCCGACTCGAGAGGTTTCTTACGTGAGAAGAGTATATGCGTGGCCAAACAATATTCGGATAATTTCCGGAAACTTATTCCATTCTACCAAACTCACGTTCCCATTCAGGTGAGCCGCATTTCACATTGTGAATTGTACACGTACACGTACACTAAGATTGCTACACAATCCTGTAACCTATAACCATTAGAAATACATATTGAACACAACATTTTTGTGTAGATGTAATCACAGCTCGATATGGACGCAAAAGTACGACATACAGTGACACTTTTCCAATTCTCCTCCTCCCCCGCCTTCAAACATATTTTTCGGTGTAAAGGTACAAATACTGTACGTACACGTACATACATGAGTAATAATAATAATTATTATTACTGCTATTATTACGCTGAAATTATGTGTCTACCTGGAAGCCGACTGCAGATTATGTGCAAATCTAGAACATTTTCCGTGCATAAATGAATGCATCTTATATGGTGTACACTGTGCAGTTTACATATATAGGCCAAAATAGAAAACTTGTGTAATAATACTGTATGTTATGTACAATGTACAGTGTACAAATCGCACAAAGCTCAAATCCCGAAGAGGTACAAACTGAACAGAAATGGAGCATCATATTACAGTTACGGCCCGGTATTGTGCACGGTGCACGGTTGAATGTATGTTGTTTATTTCTCCCTAAGTTCAATATATGCAAGTGCACCAACTGTAAGTACATACATACAAACATACATGTTCCAACACCAAAGTTTTATAATCAGGAACAGAACGACACTCCTCCTCCTCCTACTCCTTCTCGAAATTCGAGTCAGTTAATTAGATTACGTGAGCTTTGTCGTTTATAACGTGAATATAAGAATAATAAAATAATAATGGTGCACATAATAATTATGTAACCCTATGAGAAACGCGTCGATTCTGTAGCTATAGCAGCGCTTTAGGTCATTTGTTCACTGAATGGATAAATTTCATTATGTATGTATGTATGTGCCACCAGCTTCATCGGTTGCAGGCCAATGAGTTGATTTCGTTTATTGTATCGCATTGTAAAATTAATTAGATCTGTTCCACACATGAACAACATTATATTTTATTGTATCATCCGTATAAGCTACACTTGACAAGGCTCTTGGGAAAATAACAAGTAGGAAAAGTTAGGGAGCGAAGGAACATGGAAAGTGTGACAAACAATGCAGTTTATAATGTATTTAACCTCTACTCCTGTCTTATGCAGTTTTACAGTGTAGTTTATACTTATGTGATGTGTGTACTCTAAGATTCTATCTGTCGTAAATTTTTTGACCTTTTACTTTTTGAAATTCTCTACATTATTCCCCTGACTTTAAATTCCTTTTTCCTTTACCAAAAATGCAGTTTTATGAAGTCAAGTACAAAAGTAGAAACTGCATACTTGTCAAAACGTTACCGCTTTTAAATTTTTTACTCGTAATATTTTATGTACCTCTTACATATATCTATTTAAAGGTGGATGGAAATTTAACTCAAAACGAGAACATGGCTGATATTGCTGGACTTCAAGTGGCTTTGAATGCCTACCAAACGTAATGCCCTAAATACTTGCTCGATTTTTTGAAAATGTAGTTAGTTTGTGCATTTTAAATTATGTACGTTTTTCTTGCCAAACTACAATATCAAAATGTATAGTGTATATACAATACATTGCATATTTTCTGTGTTATTTACATGCAAATCGTAGCTATAGAGACTCATTGGGCAAAGAGTCTCTACAGAGAGAGGAGTTGAAGCTGCCAGGATTAAACTACACTCTCTCCCAAATTTTCTTCCTGTCCGTTGCTCAGGTAAGTGAAAAGGTTCCAAGTTTTCAAAAATGATTGCAAAAGGCAATTTACCAATTAGCTATAAAATAAAGACTTTTCCAAGTTGATTTATTACTACACTGATTCAAAGTTAATTTGTATGACTTTACTTTTTCGCTCTTTTATCCATTTCATCCATTCTTCACTTTGTATTTACTCGTCTAACAACTACATGAATAAATAAATGGATGGACAAAATGCTTCTACTCCTTTTGGGTGGGAATGAAATGACCAAATCTGCGGGGATAATTCAGGCCTACTGTAAGTAAATTCTATATCTATAGAACTCTACAAAATCGCATCTGCATGCATACCACGTATATCTTATTGTTGGTTATAGTATGAGCATTTGTGGATCGAATGTGAGTCCGGACAAATGTTTTCCAAACGAGAGGAGAGTATGTAAAAGACTTTCTCATCAGATAATAATTTATTAGTGTTGATTAAACAAGAGAATGTAAACATGTATGTATATTGCATATATTTGACGGGGAAAGTTAAAGGCAGAAATTTGGCTTTCTCTTCTGCTTTGTATCTGTATACATGTGACAGTTTACTTCTGTGCATGTACGCATGTATGTAGTATGCCTATGAGGTAATAATACCCAGTGGTTGAAATCAAGAGCAGAGTTGTTTAATGAGCTATTAATTAATTAGCTCTATGTATGCATGGGAACGACATTCATGACAAATGATGACGGCGATGTCATGCACTCTGTGACATAACGTTTGTTGCAACTATAAGTAGATATGCATAAGACACTATATTTTTGCGTGTTGTTTCATAAATATATCTGCACGCTGTACAGATGCGTACAAACTTCCATACTTGTGTCAATATAACAATTTATTCATGTATTTATATGTGCTTTTCGATTAATTTAGAAAATGAAAGCGTTTCGTTACAAATACTCACACTATGTATAAGTAGATACAAGTATAATTGGCTGCATTGCTTTCTCTTCTTTATTTCCAGGTTCCAACATTTCACCCATGGGTTATGTCGTTCTCTTGGAAATGGACGAGCATACGCCGCATCCTGAAAGGTCAAAAGTCAAAATTAGAAAGTCAAGAGCTAATTATTTATTTATAACTGTGGTCACCATGCTTTGCTTGTTCCGTAGAGAAGAGTCCAAAATAAGCAGAATATCAGCGCCTATGTACATATAAGTATGCTTAAAATGTTTCTCGTTTTTTCATGACCAAATTTAGGATCAACGGCATGCTGATGAACATTCCAGACTTTTCTCGAGCCTTTCAGTGTCCAAGTGGCTCGCCCATGCATCCCCACACGCGATGCTCCTTATGGTGAAACTACTAACTATTTTAAGATTAACCATAACTAACAATAGTTTTATTTGCACCTTTCACTCCTGTACATGCATATATTATGTTTGATGTTCTCCCTATCCACACAAATACATGCACATATACACGCCATATATAGTATTTACTAGATACTCCCTACTTCAGTGCTTTCTTTGATACTGTAAAAAGACATGTAGCACTTTCTCTTGGCTTTCTCTTTGTACATGGACACACAAATTTTTGCAAGAAGAAACTCTTCCTTGAACACAATGTATTGACAATAGTTTTGTCTTTGCTTATATGTGATACAGATAATCCTGTGCGAAGAGAAAAAAGAATCAGTAATGAAAGCCCGTTTTGCTACCATCTTCGTCTCAAAGATCATCTTTCCTTGAAATTAATTAGTTTTATATAGTGCTATAAACAATAATGAATCTTTCTTCAGAAAAAAACTTTTTATCATAGTTACTATACTCAAGGACAAAATACGAAATAATGAAAATTAGAATGTCAAAACTAAAAACTGCCTGTTTTAAAATTAAACTTACACCTTGTTCCTCCTTTCTTATTGGTTTTATTTTACCGTCAAACTCCTGTTAACAGTCCATGGTACGTAACATTATTAGTTAGATCATGCAACGTATGTAATAATATAAACTAACAAACTAATTTCTTATTTTATACAATACATAATAATATTATCGCAAACTGTAGTATGACCGTGAATTTTTTATGCAAAATAACTTTTTTGATTTTTTATGTGCCAGATCATGTATACATGTTATACTATAACATGTATACTTATGTAAATATAAAATATCTACAAAAATACTATTGTACTACACATATTATGCTCAAAACAATAATGCAATTGTTATAATACAAAAAGGAAAGAGTCCTCAAGTTTTACATTAAGATTTGCCGATTTTGATTCTAATATTCTGAATTACCACTGAAGGATCGCCAATTCAGTTTTTGAGCGTTTTTTATTTATGATGAAATGTAATTTAAAAAGACAAAACAAGTTTTGGAATTCGGCAGGTCATCAGTGACAACTTTATAAAAGCAATAACACCATAAATCGATTGTGTTGGATTCTCCTAATATGAAGTCAAGTGTATGACGGTATGTATATGAATACACCCTTGAATTTTTGTTTTAGAAAGTAAGATTATTGTAAGTTATTCATAAAGTACATAATGATATTTAAAACACTATTTTTCAAAATGATAATAATTGTCTTCAAAACAATGTAAGTACAGCCACGTACCACCAACCGGCTGACATGAGATTTATGAGCAAACCTTTGTAATTTTTACTATATATATGTATGCATAAGTAGTGTGACAATTTAACATTCTTCTTACTTTCTTACTCCTTATTATTCGATCATCACTATTGTTGAGTAAAAATTGAAAAACGAAAATAAAAACAAAATGTCTTTTCTTTCTTTAACTAACTTTCTCCTACACGTCGGTACTTATTCTACACTCTACACCTAGAAATAACTGACCGGTTATCTTTTACTTTCTCTATACATGCTGGATAAAGTGAAAAACGTGTACATACTCCAATGTTTAAAAACCATATTCATATATGAAATATGAAAAATAAAAGGACCAAGAATATACATTTTGTAGGTTTTTTTATTAGCAGAACTGACTCACATTAAGTTGACTACAAATATTACAGTAATATAATAATAGTATGCTTGTTTGTATGTATGTAGGTATAGTAATAGTAATAACTATAGTTAATATAGAATTACAATGTCAAGTTTTCTATTCAAATACTCACGTATTATAATATTCTTGTATTTATGTATGTGTGTACATTATTTTATGCATGTAATTCCATAGTCGTAATAATAATTCGTTGACAATCTTCCCAAAATTACTATTTTCTGCACATCTATGTTTAAGACATGGAGCATAATCGTTTCGGGAAGATTGCCAACGAAGTGTATTCCTAACACTATTATTATTGGTAGTAAATAGCAATCTGAAACGTCTAGAAGCGCAACATTAATGTAATATTTATATGTATGTTGTATTATTTTTTATAATATTTTAATGTCGTGTTAACAACAATGTGTGAATTAACCAATGATAATAGTCATTTACACACTACAATATTATTGTAATATTATATTAAAGTAATTTCATTTTTCTTGATGTTGTTCTGAAATCGTAGCCCTGTATGGTTTTATCAATTTATAGTTATTTTTTTATATTTGAATTTACAGTTCAAGTGTTATTTTTGTGTGTAATCGTCTGAATAATCACCTAAAATGTTCATATTTATTGTAGTGTATGAAATGATTTCCTATATATACATGTACGTAAGTAAGTATGTAGTTATGTTTAATTTTTTATTACTTAGCATTGCTTTGCATGCGTATATATGTATATTAGATTTTAGACTAATAGCAAATAGCAATTTCACTAGTCTATATATCTACAGTCTATATAGAGCATACAACAATTAGACAAAACAAGCCTTTTTATTGATAGTATATTATATGTAGCATACATTGTGTTTCTACAGCTTTATCTTTTAAAAAAGGTACACCAAAAGCATACAGTAAATTTAAAAGGAAAGGAAAGTGTAGACTACTTTCACTGGGTGAAAGGTCAAGAGCTTTGAATAAGCATGAAGTCAAATCACAAACAAATAACTGTAGTAGGTATTAGATACTTAATAATTAACTAATTCATGGTCACAAAACAAAATGGGTATACAGTCTAAGAATTGCACTGCTTATTATGGTATAAATAAACAAATACATACAATAACTTATTATGTGCATAAAAGGCATCAATAACATTATCATTAGCTTTATGGTGAAAGTCTAGGAGGAAACGACAAAACTACAATGTAGTGCACAATACAACGACCACAAACACGACAATGACAGTGACAATGACATGACAAAAAGCAGTACATCTATTATCCGTGTAGTTACAATGTAATCAAAAATTTTTTGTTTTTTTTTTGCGATTTTTTTTGTGTATCAAAGGAAGGGACAATGTCCAATTCTGAATTCGTTTGGAAAAAGTTTGGGAGGTATAAATTCGAAACAAGCAATAACTCGAAAAAGCGATGTGTACAATATACTTGCTTGTATACTTATGCACATCAAATATCGAGGATATGGTTAAGTAGAAATGTTACAAACTAAATCACTAATAAAACTCGAAAGAATAAAAAACGTATAATTTTTAAAATATGATAATTTGTGTGCTAAGTGAGTATTTCCCAACTCTGAAGTACAAACTGTGAGTCTACTGAAACACAATTGAGCTTCGTTCTGATTTGATTTGTTCTGAAATGTGCCAGTTTTTTAAATTTCAGTCTGTACATTAAGAATTTTAAGAATACCGAACGCCGAATAACTTCATTTTTCAGTAGATCTCAATAGATTATACCTCTTCGTGTTGAAATTGAGTGTCAAGATAAATTAGAGCAATTAGTTGTGTAATGATTGAAATTTCGCAATAATACATATTATACAAACGATATAGGTTATTCTAATTGTTGAAAACCATAAGAGTTCTTGGAGGTGAACTTTTTCCATATTTTCTTGTTCGTGCACTAGATCTTTGTCTACACACACAAAATTTTATATCCCTTTAATACCCCTCATTTTTCTCAGTTCATTGCAGGATTTCAGCCTTCTCGTCATCTTCAACTAACAGTAAAAGTTTTTAGATACATATTTGTTTATATACATACTGCATCGTGTATATTTTTACTAATTAGTGTACTTAACATTTTTAATTTTTTAATTAAATTTAGTAATATAATATTTTCATTCGTTTTTTTCTTGAAAAATTTGGCATTCCTTTCCTGAGCAAACTTTAATAATCGTAGCGTGTGTAATTATTTACCTAATCAATTCATTCAAGACTCGGCCTAGGTAGATTTTTCGTGGTGTTCGACACACGCCTTTTTTGAATGATACACACTACATTTTACATGATTTTTTAAATAGAATTTATCATTGTGACTTTCTTAAGTATATAATGTTCCTTAAATTAACTAATTAGTTATATTAAGCTATAATATACACTAAATTAAACTTTACTTTTTCACTTTGAAGATGACGCTTCAATTCTAATACATTCATATATGGCAATTTGCCAGTATTTTAAAGAGATTCGCTGTACTGTGTTTTCTTTCTTTTCACACGAAACATTTTCTAGTTTTTACTTTTTAAAAACGTTTTTTAGACAGTTACAAAACTGAGAACTACACCAAATTTTCTAACAAAAATACCAAAACGTTTTGAGTTTTCACAATTTTGTTTTACAATTAATTAAAACAACCATAATACATAGACATATTACACTGGCATGCTCGTCAGCATTGATTGGAAATTTGATGCCAAAGTTAAAATTTTTTTGTATAAAAAAGTATAGAAAAAAGTTTCAGATTAAGAAACGTGAATACACAATACATCAATGATAACTATACAGACAGAGTTTAGAGTAATAACAAGTAATAATGAGCGTTATTAGATCATACGATGATGAACAACCTGCATTATAATTTATATAATTGAACATTCAGCGACGATTAGTTTAACGAATTATGTAGAACTATTACTATTATCATTATCGAGCAATACAATCATAATTAGTACATACTATAGGATTTGTCGTATTAAAAATGTCTTATTAATTTTTAAGAGCGTACAAACACGAATCAATTAAAAGGACTAACTATACCCAAAGACGAAAACTGACATCGAGTTTCTTGTCCGTATACAAACACATAACATAGCTATTACAAGGTTGTCTCAAATACACAGAAGAACATTAAACTGTTTTTATTGTTGTTTCTGTTTTTTTTTGCAAACCACAAGACAACATCGAAACGTCTGCATAGATTCTAAATATCTACGTTTTATAACTTTAATTAAATGATTATTTGATACGATTTCAATGAGTTGTTGACACTGATTGCTTGTGTTATGTTGTGTACGTTTTTTAGTATATTCCTACTGATCATTCTTAGGTCTATAATTAAAAGTCCCTATAATATCCAGTTCTTTGTTACAGTACAGTAATGTAATAATAGGTATAATAATAGTATGTAAATTTAAACATTCAACGAGTTTGCTAAAATTGCAACTTATTAGTAAATAAGTTTCATTGTGTTTTGCATTATTACTCCTATTTGCAGTTTTAATGATTTTAAGCAGGGGAGAGCTCCTGATGTTTCCGATCGTTGCTTTTTTCACTGTAGCCTATAGACCATAATATACGTTATTTATTGACAACTGCTTTCATCCAACTTCATTCATTAAGCATCATCTTTCAGTGTCAACTTCCCCCTTTTTATATTCTTTTCCTAGTTTCTATTCGTTATGTAAAATGTATGTGCCGTATGTAAGTAGCAAGTAAGTTATGTGTATCATGTTTTTATTATTAGATTAAGATTAAAGCATGACTATTTTTTATAGCAGTATTATAATAATTATGTGAAGTAACCTATATTTTTTACTCCTTTTTGTGGTTCGTCATTAATCTCTTTTTTCTCATTTGTGTAGGTATTTTATCCTACATAATATGTAGTCATACTAATAGTAACAATGTACTCGGTCCCTTAGTACAGTCTACTTTCTATGCTCTCCGTCAATCCCTACGCAATTTCGTTCTTTCTGTTTTTGCATCTACAACGACCTATATAATTGCTCCGTATATTTTAATTAAATGGAACTGTATCCTATCCTAATGAGTTAATAGTGTATATAATATGTGGGTAATAGAATGAAATATTGGCTAAATCGTTCACTTCCTTCTTATTTTTCTATCTGAGAGAAAATTATAGATTATAGGTATATTATGCAGAATGGAGATAGACAACAAAGATTTTTTCGAGTCATTTTCTGTATTATATTACGCTATACTAAACACTATTATTTAGACTTAATTGACTGTCGGCCTGTATGTGTTTATGAATAACATAATGGATAGTTGTAGTGTTCCTAGAATTACGAAATATGAGACTGTTCTTAATAGTTTCCAGCTTCCTGTATGTATAAGTAACGACCATCTGTAATTTTAACCACATGGCAGACAAACAGAAGCACGCATAGAAAATTTTAATGTGACTTAAGGGAACCACAAAGAGATTGTTTTTACAAAATGTTTAGAATAATGTAACAGACCTAGATTGAACTGCGGTGAAGCAGTCCGTATTTATGAGAAACAACAATAACATAAAGGTTACAGTAAAAATGGTAAAAAGAAAAGCATAGAGAGCGAGAAAAATCTTTCACGGAAAATTTTGTATGTGGAATACCATATTATAATGTTATATTATAGAACTAAAACTGACTTACAATATTTTAGAGGAAACGTGGTCTAATATCTTTCTGGAGCTTTTGTATTATTTTACATCAATCCGTAAGAACAGTGGATATAAAAGGCTCCTGAAAAACTTTTGCAAAGTTTTCTGCACTCCCTTCTTTTCATAAAGGAAGGTTTCTTGCTTTTCGGAAAGGAAGGAAGAAAACAGGTGCGAAGACGATGACACATAGTAATAATAACGACAACAACAATAACATAGAACAACATAAATGGCAAGACATTTCAATATGAGCTGACCATTGTAGATTTTGCTTCTGTACTCATAAGTTTCCTTCATCCACGTCAAAAATTCTGCTTACATCAATATAATAAAATATACATTAATAGCATTTCTTTTATACATTATACAATCTTTCCTTATTTTCTTTTCTTTCCAATATTATAATTTTTTCATCATACATTTCTATTACATTATCATCAATATGAGCATAGGAACAAAATGTATTAACTCGCTCGATTTATTCCATTTTCTCTTTGTAAAATGTAACTTCGGTTTTGTAGACACACAAGCACACAACCGCCATGAAAATTGTCATCACAATGTTTCCAATCAGAAAGTAATCATAGACAAAGGAAAACATACATGATACAGAAACTCTTCCACAATGGCCCTTCTTTTAGGTTTTAGAGCAGTTTCGAATAGAAACTCTCAAGCGTTCACAGTTCACAAGATAATAATATTACTTCTTTTAAACTTAAGCTTATATATTATTACATGACATAGTACAAGTAAGGTAAAGTATCGTGAAATCTTCTATAAACAAAAGAATGACATTATTACTAGTAAATAATAACCGCAAGCTTATGCAACGTAAGATTAAAGGGCGTAAAATTAAACGCACTTCAAACTATATCTACAAAATATTAATAATAAAAACAAATAACCGATTGTTTTCTTTGTGTGGCTTATATTTTCAGTCCCAATTATTTATACTTATAAACTATACATATAGGTATTCGTCACATGAAATCCTAAAAATACATATTATATACAACGTAAAAACTTACAAATAAATACACACGCAAGGAATACATAACACATAACATTAAAAACAATATATTTACACGATGAAATGTAGTAACGTTTCAAGTTTTAACATATATTTCATAGAGTCAAGTGATTAAAATTACCTACAATTAAACGCTTCAAATTTGTATGCATAATA
The DNA here is from genome assembly GCA_034698285.1 of Sminthurinus bimaculatus. Classification (NCBI taxonomy): domain Eukaryota; kingdom Metazoa; phylum Arthropoda; class Collembola; order Symphypleona; family Katiannidae; genus Sminthurinus; species Sminthurinus bimaculatus. The sequence goes on along the minus strand of JAQIVE010003281.1, from coordinate 5,165 downwards.
CATAATTGAAACAACCAAGTAGCATTTTTGACAGCTCTTGAATTTGGCATAAATTAATCAAGGGAACCTAACAAGAAATAATAAAATATAACCCTCATCAAAATGACTATTTTAATTCCAAAACGTATGTATATGTACAATAATCATATTCATAATATTTGGTCTAAACGCAAAATTTAATTTCCTCAATCATAAAAGAAAAAAAAACAAAATACACCTCACAAACGTATAGTAATGATATCATGCCTAACTTAAATGCAACTGTAATCGAATAACACGCAAACTCGATTACCTACCTATAACTTAAAGAAGACAACGTAAAAACTAATTTTTGGTAACTCCACCTCATTCTAAAACCCCCCTCGTAAAATGAGAGCAAGTGTACAAGAATGTGTAACCGAGACTAAAAACTATAAACAAACAATGATAAGGGTGTATAAAAATTGGCAAACTTTTAGCTTCTTATTTGTTCCATCTTTTTGAAACATAAATATCTCGCGTAAAAAATCATGTTTCACATCTATCTACGTGGAATAAATTTATAAATAACAAAAGAATGTAGTATTATTACGATTACAATGATTGACTTGAAATTACGTAGTTGTAGTTTTAAAATAATAGCAATGTACGAAAACGTTGATGAACGCGATACTTTACCGTGTGTACTGACGTTGGACGCTTTCATAAAAAATTTCCATCATTACATTATCTCTTTTTTGCTAAATTATACAAAATATCTACCTTACTTTTTACATAGTACTTTTTAAGTATAATAACATACATAATATGGGTTCGTGTAAGAAGCAATAACTTATATGTACATATGCATAATATGACATTAGTACTGCCTCCTTGGTCTAGCGGCGCTTGGAGAAATAACAGTCTGGGTTAAGATGGCTGAACTCGACAAGTAAGATGTCCTGATGACAACTTTAACTATAGTCAATACTACTGGGGTGAGATAGTCCAACCATTTCAAATAATATCTCGAAACTGGGGAGGGAAGAATTTTTACCCCAGACACCATATTGTACTTAACCCAGAGACAACTTCGCAAAGCGACCGATTACCGGCGTCTGAGCTGGCTCAGAACCTCTAATAATACATACATGCATATAATATAAGCTTGTATCCATGCTTCATCTCTCATTTATCTTTAGGGACATAATTTTAATTTTTTTTAAAATGTACTACTAGTCAACAGATACATTGCAATATTTAAGTTCTTGACTCAAATTTTGCACTGCTCATTGAAAATTTTCGTTCTTTTTTTTAAAACATAATTCGCAGAGTCTTGAGTTGTGCTAATTTTAAAATATGCTTTGAAGTGGGCAAAAATTGACTTTTTTTCCTCCTCTCTCCGCTCTTAAATACTATATATAAGTATCCGACATCTTTTATGTCGATTACTCTGGATCTCTGGGTCTGCTGACTTTGCGTACTGTACTCGGTACTGGGATCATTATCTTATCTTAAATATATTATAATTAAATCTTATTCGTATAATAATAATTATCATAATTTCTTTGGTTGATCTTAAAATTGTGCTTCCTCTTTATTCGTCACTTTGATTTCGTCGTCCTCAGGCCCTTAAGATTTTCTGTCACTCCGTTTCATTAAACATTGACTGTATCATATGGAGTGAGTCCGTTTTGCTTAGTTTGAGCTTCATTTCTGGAATGATAAAAACGCTTTAACATTTTAATATTAGAAATGTAATTATTTAGAGGCTTCCCAAAATTTGATATATTTAGTTGCAGAATAAGAAACGGAATAGAAATGTTAATATGGAATAAACAGCATTTGAGCGAACGATTTCGATTTGAAAATTTATATTCAGAAATCTGTTTTACGAGCTTATGGCAATATAGGAATCGCGATTTAATAAATTTATTAATTGCATGTTACAGTATTATTTACACAATTAATCAGGCAATAAAGCATGTTCACTGAAAAATCGCTTTCTTAGCAATATGGTTAAGGTCACGATAAAAAAACGTAAAAAATAAAATAAAATGGCAATAAATCAGCTTTTGTACATTGGAGAAATTTGGAATGTTTTTTGTTATCATCAAGGAATGCTCGAAAAACTTACTGATTCCTGAATAATCCCAGCGTATCAAAAATTGCAGCGTTCAAACAACATCACACATCAATGAATTAGTTTCGAAACCAGGTACAGTTTAACAATAATAATAAATACCGTGTATAAAATATTAAAAACTAATAACAAACAACATCACACGATTTAGTTTTTCTATCTATTGTGTATAATTTTTTGTTCGATAGTAAAGATTAAAATGGATCACGCGTAAAAAAAAGTAATAAAAGACATAATAGATGAGAAAGATCATAGGTCAAAGATTGATCATATATTTTATGTATATAAAATAGAAAAACGGCGTATGTTACGCAAAATAACAAAGTATATAGTACTGCATAAATGTATAGCTCACTTTTCAAGGAGACGTCTCATTTCTTCAGTGCTCATATTTGGAGGAGGAGCATTCCCACCACTCACAGAGTTTCGGTTTTTGATTAATAATTCTCGGTCACATTCCGCTAAACAAACGAATGATAGTCATTACATAAAAATACTGTAAATAAGCGTTTTGAAAATATATATGACGTTTTCGTGGAAGAAAAAAAATTATAGTTAGGACTTACCCTCAGACATTTCATTAGATTCTTTAGAGTCGTTTGCAGAATTCGTACTCTGGTTATTATGTGATGGGGTAGAACTAGGTGTTCCTCCTTCTGGTCGAGGTGGTGGTGGTGGTGGGGGGCTAGGAGATTCTGGGATGGGAACAGCACGCATGGAACCCATTGATCGACGTCCCAAAGATCCTCTGCGGTGTGGACTGCCGTATCCGTATTCCTCTTCAATATTTGCCGGGTCATCGTACTCCGAGAAATTAGAATTTGGGTGAGCAATCATGCCGTTCTGTACCCACGGAAGATAATAATAAAAATTATTATTAGGGCTACCACTAAGATGCTTGTAATATATGCTTATTGTTGTAATTTTATCTATTTTTATTAGACACGCGCATATCAATACCTGAACAATTCCACCCCCAGCAACAGATGACACAACACCCGTTCCAACGGGGCCACGTCCATAACGAGTGGTATTGCTTCCTCTTGGCTGTTTTTAAACAGGAAAATAGGTCATTAATTAAATACGAGTTTAATATTAGGTGGTGTTTTAAGTACGAGTGTTTATTTTACAAATATTAAGTGTCTGTACTTGAGTTTGATGTGCCCGATGGCCTGGCGGCATAGGTAAAGTTTGTGCGGCTTTCGAGGGATCCATTTCTTCACGGAATCCGAGTAAATGGAACGTAGCGTAGGGACATATTTCTTCATCTGGTCCACCGGGTCCTAAAACATTTTAGTTTTTGAAATGGACGAATAGTTATTACCACATTATGCATCCAATAATGATATAAACTTTATTGTGTATAATAATATTACGAAGACAAACTTTGAATTGAAAGTTACAGAAAATTGTATAAATGTACAATTATTAATGATAGGTACAGAATTAAAATATTGGAATATGAATATAATACATAGATGAAAAGAGAGTTTTTAGTGAAATATATACAGAGTAAATCTCTCAAATAGCTGATGAAGCAACCAGAAACGAGAACGAGACAGGCTGAATTTCCATTTGAGTTTTTTTTCTCACAGAGTGTAGCCTTGGTTGAGTTGACTTTTTACAGTTATAAAGCAACATTTAATAAAAATAGATAATTGCACTTATACATATATATTAAATTGCATAAAGCGTAGCTAATATAATCTACAGTAGGAGGTAGGAGTAATAACTAACTATACATATAGCATATATTTAAAGACTTAAGGGAAAGTTGAGGAGAAAGCCGACTAATTATTGAACGTGAATATTAGTACATAAATACTAACTACATTACGACGTGGCATGCAAAAGAGTGAAAAAAAAAATTTTACTCTGTATTTTACTGTGTACCATGTACATACAGCTATCTAAATAATGGCATTGACGAGAAAAGATGACACAGATTGAAATGGTGGTAAAAAATAGTACAATTACATTGAAAATTTGTCACAGAAAAAGAGACAGACAAAAGACAGAAAATGTTTTTATATGATGCTGATATTTTTTTGTTCATATACTTGAATGCCAGATTGACTTGTGTTGTAAAAATATTGTATAAAAATTACCACCGGGGGGTCTACTATAGAGCAAACTATCGTCGGAATGAGAGGTCGCATGTGCTGGGACGGGGGGTTGCGTATCATAAAAGGTTCCATTGGCATTAGCTAGTTCTTCATAGGTATGAGGGTTGCCAGTTGCAACTCTCCCTGCAGCCCTTGGATTCCAAGTTGCTTGACCTTGAACATTTTTAAGCGAGACATTCAAAGCAAAACTGAAAAATATTCTTCCTACTTTCTCAATCCTTTTACACATAATAAATTTCATACTTCACTCATTCATAACATTTAGATTCCGACAAATATGTATAGTATTTTTTTAAACATCAATCCTCATATCACTGCGCTCTAGAGTTTTTACGAAAATACAACACCTAGCATTCCTTTTTTGTCAAAACCAATCCGTGAGAGGTAAAAAAAGTGTGTCAAAACTAAAACCAATTATTATGTAGTGGAGAATCATAAAAATATTTATATAGTCATCCATTCAATCTAAAATTTTAATTAGATTTATACTTATTTAAACTAATTTTAACCTTAAAAATCACCCAGTTGCAATAATATTCTAAGGTATAATAACCTTATAATATGCTTTTAAACTATTTGTTAAAGCTATAATACCTTTTAGTTCTACCTTTAATATACTTATAGCTTTTTTCCATTATTAAAAATGTAAAAAAATATTATTATATAATTTGGAACTTTTTAACTCTAACCCTATCTTATACTAAAATTCCTTTAATTTTTATAAATTAGATACATAAGTTATACTCCTCCTTAACAGTATAAGTTATTCTATCTAATAGTATATTAAACATTTTCTTTATCTCATAAGGACTTTATTAGGGTAGTGTTTTATCCTTTACCTTTTTTAAATTTACAGCTGATGTTCTACTTTCCCTTACTAATACTCTATAAGGAATTTTTTTATCTAATAGTGCATAAACTAAAACTTTTGCATTTGT
>JAQIVE010003280.1:0-17211 GCA_034698285.1 Sminthurinus bimaculatus | reverse complement strand
GTGTATTCTACATATGTATAGCATTTTTGTCCAGCAAATGGATCAACGTCACAATATAAATGTAGTTTGCCAGCGGGGGACTAAAACTGCGTTTTGCCTTTTGCAAAACGCACCTGGATAGCTGAATAGCTGAATCTGGATTGGAATCCGGGCCTGGACAAAGCAAGTCAGCAAGCTTTCTCTACTTTCTCAATTCTCCATGCATAGATTATTCTAACTGGAAAATATTTGCAATATTTCGTTACATAATTAAACTATTTCTCCAGGAAGGTTTTTTTCTCAACAAAGAAACTTTCTATTTGAACCAAAAAAAGAGCTGCATATTGTGCTTTCTCCACTTTCTCCACTTTCTCTTCCGCTTCTTTATGCACAATATGTGTAAATATAAGTTTGCACAATAAAAGCGGGGTCAGAGGCACAATTTAGCTTGCTTTATTGCAGATTTCGAGGCGAAAGTTCATTCAATAAGACGGGAGAAAGTCCCGGAGAAAGTCTCGGGGAAATTTGGTGCGTGGCTTTTGATGCTCTGCCCTTTTGACTATGACTATGTTATGTGACGTAATATATTGCGTATACATATTGTACATTGTACATACACTTGGTGTTGGTGTTGGGCCTGTATGTACTTTCACTGTACATGTACATACATATATTTCTCCGGGCTGTTTGTCCTGGAGAAAGTAGAAAGTGTGAAGGGGGTTCGGAGCAGTCAGAGTAAGAGCTCAATTTCTGGTAGATGGGCGGAAAGGAAGACTAGCCAGGCCAAAAAGCCAAAAGAGAAAGTAAGTCGGGAGAAAGTCCCGGAGAATCAGTTGACTTGTGGCATCGCCTGGTACGGCATAAAAATGCGGGCATAACCTCATCACAACGTGCACATTCGCTCACACTCATGAAGAAAGTGGAGAAAGTGGGAGAGAAAGCAGGAAAAAAAGAAGTCACAGGGCTCTCTCTCTCTCTTTTTCTGACTCGGCTTGACTTGACTTTGCTTCACTTTCTTTCTTCCCTTCCTTCACTCGACTTCTTTCTCCCGCTCCTTGATTTATGAGTGTCTCTCTAATTCCCTAAATTCTGCTTTCTCTCACTTTCACCCAACTCGAGACTTGCCCCGCAAAACACTCACATACACACACACACACACACACATAATCTAATGTAATGTCGGCCTCTTATTTATTTACATACATCTTTCCCCGACAAGAACAGGAGCAGAGCAAAAAGAGAAAGCTGGAGAAAGTCGGAAAGAGAAAGCAGTGCCGCACTGTGTATGTATGTACATTGTACATTGTACATGTTGGCTTTGTCCAATTTCTAAAAATATACACAGTAACAACAATAACTATGATTAACTGTTGTTTCCACTGTCTTTCTCTCTCCTTTCTCCAGCTTTCTGAAAATTTTCTCCAGGAAGGGGCAAGGATCCCTGGAATTTATGCCTCTGCTTCCTCCGCCCGTCTTGTCTTGACCTGTCTTGTCTTGTCTTGTCTATGTACGGCGGTGTGGTGTGGTGTGATGTCCATATTAAAATAGTGTGCACGCACTTTCTCTCCCTTTCTCCAACTTTCTCCAGGAAAAAAATACAAAACTGGTGACTGGAGAAAGCCGCAAATTTTAATCCAATCCAATCCAATTCCACTTTATTTCACAGGTTTTTTCTTTTTAATATTTAGACGGTGCCAAGTCAAGTCAAGCCAAGGCAAGACAAGTCAGTCAGATAAAATATGAAATTTCCTCTCTCATTTTTATCCAGTTACCGTTCCATTACATATGTACGAAAAAATGTGGCGGAAAACTTTTAAGCGTGATTGCTCCGCAATTTTTATTATAGGACGTTTCTGTGGTTTCCATTCAACACCGAACCTTGTGTTTTAATCCTAAATCTTTAATACTCAATCCCATTAAAATCGGGGGTAAATCGAGAGTGAAGTTTAACCCGTATGTATGTAGCTGACGGCTAATAAAATAATCATAATATAACTAATCCGATTATTACATAGGTACTTATAATATATAAATAATATGGCTCGAGATTGATCTCCCCGATTTTGCGGTCGACGGCCCTTTCGCCCCCCGCTTTCTCCCGTCCCGTCCATTCGTCACAGGTTCTTTCCTTTCCCCGACTTTCTCCGAATTTACCTTTCTCTCGGGAGAAAGTAGAGAAAGCAAAATTCTTTTCATCCATCCACCCACCCACCTGACTAATCCATCATCATTTCGTCGTATAAAATTGTCAAATATTTTATAAAGGACAAAAAATGGTAAAAGTCAACGTAAATTGTACACTGTACAGTGTACACTGTACACACAGATAGATAGATAGATACGCCAGGGTGAAAGCATTCAGGGTCAAATTGCCCCCAAATATAGAGATAAAATTCGGTGAAAGTAACTTTCTCTTTCCATGTTTTCATGTATTTTGGGTATTTTACCCGGGAGAAAGTTGGTGAAAGTAAATATGTATCTGCATATCTAGATCTACGTAGTAGTTGTCCATGTTTGTGGAGAAGGGTGACTTGCAGTGGGTGAAAAGTGGTGATAACGATTACGATTACTATTACGATTGCGATTCTGGCTGCTTTCTCCCGCTTTCTCTCTCTATTTCTCGCTAATGACGCTCATGTTTCCATTTGTTGTCTGCTTTGTTTTGTGTCTGCCCGACGACTCGCCAGCAACCTTGTGCATTGTACATACATGTACACTTCTGGTTCCAGCTCTAATTCTAATCGTAATTGTAATTGGACTGGAGGGAGACGCGGCCGCCCTGCGAATTAAACACCTAGTAAAAATTAATATCCATTTAGGGCCAAGTTTAGCCAGAGTCTGTACAAAACAGTCGGCCGCCATCAACACTCCAACTCCAACTCCGACTCTGACTCCAACGCTGGAGCAACTCTCCAAATCCGCATCACCATGAGCATAAACATAAACATAAAATAAAAAACAAACATCAAGAGTCACTTGGCGCTCATATAGACAAACAAATATGGACTTTCTCCCTCTGACTTTCTCCAGCTTTCTCCTGTACACACACTGTACATACACATACAGAAAACCGAAGGACAGGGCCCCAAAGACTCGCATGGTTTGGATGAATGGCCATCTCTCTCTCTCTCTCTCTCTCTCTCTCTCGATCTCCCAGGCAATCCCTCTTTATGTATTGTATTGTTATGTTGTTCTTTTATATTGTATTGTATTGCATTGTGAAGGATGCAGATGTGGGGACGTGGCCGCCATTTAAAGCGTGAGTGAGTGAGGCTGAGTGTGCGTGTCTTGAAATAAAATAAAAACAAGTATCCCACCCCCTTTCACCCCCCTTTTCTCGCCTCAGATTTTTTATTTCATGGCTATCCAAACAATGGGAGAAAGCTCAACTGAATTCAACTCAACTCAACTCAACTCAACTCGATTCGACTCAACTCAATTGAGCCGGGCGAGTTGGGTTTGGGGCTCTCTAGTTGAAGTTAAAATGACTAATATAAATTTATAGGTTGAAACTCATGTACGCCCTCTCATTCCTCCATTAAATTTACAATTCTCTCCTCCAATTCCTTTGTCTTTTATTTCTCTCTCCCTGCTTTCTCCAGTACTTTCACTCTGCCCATCTCCCTCTGGCTTTCTCCGCACTGCTTTCTCCAAGGGAAGAAGAAACACACAGAGAGAGAAAACAGGAGAAAGCAGGAGAAAGTGAGTGAAAGTGGGAGAAAGTGGGAGGAAATGGAGGAAGCAAAGCTAAACTAAACAGATGAGATACAAATTGCGGAGCTTAAGCTTTGTCTATTCTTGGCCCCGTTGCCTTTCTCCACTCCGTTCATGTGCCAGCTACTCTCTCTTTTTCTCTCGCTTTCTCTCTGCAGCCATTATACTTAGACGATAATATGTATTGTGTGTGTATGTGAATTTGAATGTGGTGCTACTACACACACACACTAGATAGTTTTGGATCTGGTTCTGGCTCTGGCTCTGGTTCTGGTTCCTCGAGGAGTAGTCAAAGCTCTGCATTATTTCGTTGTATGTATTTAAATGGGTTCCTTTCTCTGCCCCTCTTTGAGTCCTAATGACTTCATTGGCCTATTTTCACAGCTCCAACGCCGCCACCATCCTCATACCAATCGTCATAGTCAAAGTAATGGTGAAAGTGGAGTGAAAGCACAGAATAATGGAGAAAGCGGAGGCCGTGAGGCTGGAGAATTTTATCGCAACTATTTATACACAGGGCACATATACACACATACACACACACACACTTTCTCCATGGCATGGCATGGCGAACAATCGTCAATGACGACGTCGTGCAATGAATTGCATTTATATTTATATTTGTATGTATTTGAATACAATGAAAGTTTCCAGGGAACGAACAAAGAACCGTTCCTTTCTCCCTTTGATTCTTCTACCCTTAAAATAATACCCGTACCATCAATTTGGAAATAAACGCCCGGCTTTCTTTTTACTTTCTCCATGGTATCAAATGGAGAAAGTCGGAGAAAGTTAAAATTTTAAAATGTACTGGTGAAAGCAGAGGATCACCGCCCCTTACTTTTGGATCAGCGGCTTCTATGTATTGTAGATTCAGATTGGTTCGCTCCATAAAATGTCGGAAATGCGGGCGCAACCCGGGTAATGAAATTAAGGGCGCAATCCATTCAATCAACTCAACCGGCAAAATTACATATTTGTCTAGAGACAGTCCAAGCAGACCGGTCTTTGCACCTAACGATGCTTTATTTTGTAGGCATTCATTTAGACGCGGTGAAATCGGCAAGAAATTTCCCATATTTTCCAGGTTGACCCGTTGACATGGGCCCGACACCTTAAATTTGGGCGCAGAAGTCGTCCTTTATTTCAATTATATTTAACTGACTGTAAAGATTAATTTCAATTCAGTTGCGCTTTCTCCAGGTCCTCCATTTTGATTTCTGGACTTTCTCCTGACTTTCTCCCGACCCTTTAAAATGTGTGTATATTGCGAAATAAGCGCAGCTTTGGGCATAATTTAGAGAACGGGGCGGGAAAGTAGACGCAATTAAAATTGGAGAAAGTTTATGTTCGACGGGATGTTTATGTTTCGCAATTTCACCCGACTTTCTCCAATTTTTGTTCTCTGCCTTCTGCAGTCGTGCAAAAGTTCTGCATAGAAAAACATGCGGAGAAAGTGGAGAAAGTCCTCGTAAGTCGTGAGCTGCATAATTTTCCATTTGGTGGAGACTTTCACCAGGACACGGACAAAGTCGAGCATTTACAACAATCAGTTTTAAGCACAGAAATAGTATGGAGAAAGTCGTGCTGGCGTCATTTTTTAATTTTGCTGACCCCCTTTTCTTTGTAATTTTAATATTTAATTCACATTTATCGAATTTCCGATCAAATTCTGGAGTATTATGACCCACGACGACTGCATTCAAATAAAATCGTGCTGACGCGGACAACCATAAATTTTGGAGAAAGTCAGGTGCATTGAATGAAGCCAATAATAATAATAATAATAACTTTATCCACCATCGAGTCATCGAGTCCGGTGCCCATACTTACGTGTATGCATATGCACATGCATCGGATAAAGTCCACAGGTTGTTGGCATCGCTCCCGGAACAAATGAAAACTCAGACTTTCCCCAAGGAGAAAGCGGAGTGGAGCCTGGAACCTGGAACCTGGAGAAAGTAGAACCAGGGAAAGCAGAGAGAGAAGGTCAAGGTAATAAACTCCTCTCGAGCCAGTCGTCGAAAAGTCAGTTGAGTCATTAATCAAAGCGGGAGAGAAGCACGAGTCAAATCTTTGTCCAGAGTCCACACGCTGAGCTGAATTCGAATTCCAAGTCGAACTGGAACCCGAATTCGAATCCAACTCCGAATTCGGATTCGACATTACATGCACATAACATCATTGAATCGGATTTTTTTCGCGTCTAACTGCACAATTTGTAATCTGTCAAATGTCAAAGGGGAACGGACCCTGCGTCTGGAGAGAAACGAAGAAAAATTTGCCATTTTGCAACAATCTCTCCAGACTCAAAGGCGACTGGAGAAAATTCAAAGGCCCGGGTAAAAATTCAAATGGCAGTCAGTCCTGACTATGGAGAAAGTTCCCATGAAAAAAATCATGTGCTCGATTGATCGGCGTTATGCCAATGACTGCACTTATTGATTCTTCGCCCCCTCGACAACATTTCCAATTAGCATTCCACATTCTCCAGCCCTTTCTCCAGCAATCTCCCCCTTTTTCTTTCATCCTTTTTTGGATTTGCATTTCCCTGTCTGGTCTGGCACCGGGTGATTTGACGAGGGAATTCCGGGAATTTCCATATAGCGTCTCTTTTTCTCCAGGAATTCCCAAGCGGTCAGCGAGACGGCGGAACACAAAAAATCGGGAGATGGAAAGATAAAAAAGGAAAAAGAACAAAAAGGGAGCGTCAAACAAGGCCGACATTATGGAAAAATGTGGTGCATGTACAAGATTCCTGGACATGAAGGGGGAAATAAAACGGAAACCTGGACGTTGGTGTCTGGAGTCTGGAGTCTGGACAATAATCTGGAGATTGGATAATGGATGTGAGGGGAGAATCCTTCTCCAGCACTTTGCTCCCCCTCGCCTGTCAAGAGCGATGAAAAAGCAAAAGCTTCTTCCGTTAGTCAGACAGTGTCTGCTGGATAACTGGACGGACTAACAAGCACTTGGACGGACAGCTGAACATTAACGTCATCCAGCTATCCAAAAGTCCAGCGTTCCAGTTCCAGCTCCAGCTTTCCCCATAAATTCCACCAGCGCAGCCCTTTACAAGATTTAGATTTTTTATCATCTCCTTATTTCTTTATCTGCTTTCCTTTGTCTATGTACATTGGAGAAAGCATCCTTTCTCCAGACTTTCTCCAGTTTCTCCCCAGCGCTATTGATACATACAGTGCAATTGTCAATATTGAAATTGACCTGGACAACAGTGAAAAGATTGGGGATTGAACGGTTAAATGAAACGACGAAATGGGGAGTTGATGGGCTGGAGAAAGTAAGCCGTGAAACTCGGTTTGATGGGGATTGAGGCCGTAATTTGACTTGAGATTATTATTGTTATTTGCTTTCACCAGGACTTTACTTTCTCCTGGTGCTTTCTCCATGGAGAAAGCACCCGGAGAAAGCAGGAGTAGGAGTTGCCGGTGTATGTAGTTAAATAAAGCAAGTCGTAAAAATAGGGAAAATACCATCTAATGACTGTTTTGTATTGAGTCCAAGTCAATTGGAGAAAGTCTGGAGAAAGTCCGGAGAAAGGCTAGTGAAAGTTGGAATAGAATAAGACTAGGACGATTTCAGAGATACAGAACAAGGAGGAAGACAAAGACAAAGACAATGGCAATGAAGGAGTTATTTATTAGGGCGGGAGGCAAAGTTGGTAATCTAATTAGTGAAGCGTAGCCCATCACGGTCACGGTGAAAGTGGGAGAAAGCAGAAAGGAAAGTTGGGAGAACAAGCGAAAGAACAAGCGAAGCTCGAGCTTTCTCGTTGCTCTGTACCTTTCCAGGGAAAATCTCAATCCTCGATCACCTTTCACCCCACACGCCGATTCATCTCATCCATTTTCCCACCTTGGAATCAACGCAACTCTCACACCAACCGACTCCAACTCCAGTCTTTTCCAGGCTTCTCCAGACTACACCACTCCACTCCACTCCACTCTACTGCCCTGCACTGAACGCCATTTCATTCATTCATCTCGGGCGGATTTCTCTCCAGTCTCCCGTCTCCATCATCATCATCATCATTATCGTTACACACGTTTTTCTCCAGAGCCCTAACACATTCATCTCGCAACTTTCTCCAGCCAAATAAATAAATCCAGGTTTGCTTTTTATCCCCCACTTTCCCCGGCCTTCTTTCTTTAATTTACCCTTTTGGAGAAAGTCAGAGTCAGCTGGAGAAAGTTGGGCTCATTGCATTAATATGCACAAGTTGTTGTTTCAGCAATGTTGCTGCTTTCTCCGGCCGTTCTTTCTCCGTCTACTTTCACCACTGGCACTTTTTCTCCAGCCTCTTTGTACTTTTCTCCATGAAAGAGAAAGGTGTTGGCTTGGAGGACAGGGACAGAGACAGAGAGAGGGAAGAGGCTAAAGACAGTCGATGGCTTGTCACTGTCAATTGCATGGCATGGCATGGCATGGCACAGGCACAAGACGAGGCAAAGAGGCGGAAACGTGAGTTCCCCCGAATCCTCGACTTTCTCCATGCTTTCACCGGAGAAAGTATCACTGTGCATATTTCTTTCACCGGAATTCAGTGCATATACAGTGTCGGGGGACAGTCCTGATTTCTGCTTTCTGCTTTCTCGAAATCCGCCTTTTTGAGCCGGCTTATTAATATGCACATATAAATGAACTGTGACTTTCTCCGGAGAAAGTCGCCTAGTCCAAATGCTCTTTGTCACTGTCACTGTCGATACACAAAGTACGCGGGGAGAAAGTGGAGAAAGCCGAGAACTTTCTCCACTTTCTCTTTACTTTCTCCATTCTGCTTTTGTTTGTTCTTGTATATATATACATATAGTCAGTACATAGTGGCAGAGTCACAGGAAATGCAAATCGAAGGGGATTCTTCTTGGGGAACTCGGTCACGGCTCCAGAGAGAAAGTAGTGAAGTGAAAGCAGTGAAAGCGGGAAACACAGAGACATAGAGAGGTTCTCTCTGTGAGCCCGAGAAATCTGATCCGGGACTTGGAGAAAGCCCGGGGACATGCTCCTCTTTTTCCCGGAAAAAGTTTACATTTCGGATTAGCTGATAATGAGTGAAAGTTGGAGGAGAGAGCGAGAGCGAGAGAGAGAGAGAGAGAAAGCCGAGTCCCAAAGAGTTATCCATTATCCTCGACAACACCTTTGTCCAGAGTGTGTCAGCAGCCATATTAATTGCGCTGGATTAAATGAGCATGATTTTCTCCAGGCAGGAGAAAGCCCAGCAGCCCAATACACAGACCGGGGATTCAATAACCTAATTAAAAGTAAAACCAAACTAACTGTATCTCATTGTCATCCTCATTATGGGTAACTAACAAGCTCATTTAGCCCAAAAAATTACCATATAATTTTTATATTCAATTAACACGCCCGCATTTTGTCCAGGAATCCGGGATTTTGTCCAGCTTCAGTGCAAATATAATATTTTAGCCAGTATGTATAATGTATAATGAGAAGAATAAAAATGTGGATGAATGAATGTCGATGATGACCTCACACGTGACGCCATAGACGGACATGGGTCATTGGGGAAAATAGTCATGTTCATCCGCCTTGATTGGATTTATTATTAGTAGCAGCGGCTCCTCCACTCGTCTTTTCTCCAGAAAAAACGTTTCCAGGAAAATGAAATGCTGGCAATGCTGGAGAAGCTTAGTGAAGGAATGAAGCATCCACTGTATGGCTTCAAATCCGCCGCTTAATCTTAAGTCTTCCTCTTTCCTCCATTTAGCCAGTCCATGGGCAGAAAAAACCGAGAAAAAAAGCAAGACCACACCATACCTCATAAGACAAGACACGACACGACACGACAAGACAAGACCTCACTGTATGCACATGTGTGTATCCGGGTATCCGTGACCTCGACTCTCCCGTCTTTTCTCTTAAAAATCCCCATACATATCCATCCATCCACTTATGTACATACAATACATAATATGTATTCAGTCTCCTCTACGTTACAATGTTTGAGCGATTGCCCCGAGAAAATGGAGCAGAGCCTAAGCTGGAGAGCTGGAACCGGAGAAGTGGAAAAAACTGGAGAAATTTCTCCGCAATATATTGTACGTATGTATGCATGCATGCATCTATGTGTATTGTGTATGTGTGCACATGATGGAGTGAGCTAGTGAGAGTTTTGTACATGTCCTTTTGATGTATCTTTTTTCTTCGCTCTCTCTTTTTCTCCCGTGAAAGTAATAACATGAGAATTTTTCCTTGGAAAATTCCACAAGTTTGCAACTTTTTTCCCTTTTGGACAGGAAACAGGGGAAAAGATGGGGAACTGTAGTAGAGCGGGGGGGGGGGGGGTGAAGAAACAAAGTGCATCCCACATGCACACAAATATCCATGTATTTATGTATGTATGCATTTTATACTATCCTATAACTAGGTTGTAACTACCCGGGTATTTATATTTACCCGGTGAAAGCGGATACGGGAATCTTTCCCATTTTATGTGTATGGATCCAGACACATATATACAATATACATACTGCGTACATACATATATAAACGTACCCTGAGCTTTGGGATCATGTGTATGTTGGAGAAAGTGGAGAAAGCCGGGAGAAAGTTCAGTGGAGCCGAACGAATATCCCGCAACATACAAGGCAAATATGTACAAAAGATCCTCGAGTCGAACAACACTCCATAACCTCATGTAATATTATATCACATCATAATGAGAAAAGCAGAGAGAAAGCAAGAGAAAGTTGAGAGAAAGTCTGGGGCCCGTGGTACATATAATATCCATCTTCATATTCCTGTATAAATAAGTACTGCAGGCACTGCCTTTCTCCACTTTCTCCACTTTCTCCAGTTTCTTTGGACCAAGGCAGAGTCGATGACGAGCAGGGGAAGTAGTCGTCGTAGTCGTCGTCGTAGTAATATTCTAGATAGATGGAAGAGAAGAGGAGCCGCTTTATCCACGACCCTCTTCTCCAGTTGCTCCACTTTTCTCCAGTATCGACCCACAGCGGAAAAGAGCCGACTCAACCCAACTCAACTCAACTCAACTCAACTCAAATTCAGCCGAGCTCATAAGCATCCAGGCTTTGACCTCTTACCCTTCTTTTTTCAACAAAGCGCTGTTCTTCATCGCTCCTCTTCTAGTTTCTCCAGCCATCAGTCTCATCATCATCATCATCATCCGTCGCATCATCATCATCATATTTGTTCCCTTCCATCTTACTGGAACCGGTCCTGGAATCTGGAATCTAGTGAGTGGTATAATCCGGGGCCAAATCCCGGTATCAATATCATCCGCGGTCACACAACTTTGACCTCAACCCAGCATCGTCCTCGTCAGCATCACCATCGAGATGATTTAAATCCATGAAAAGATGCAGTTTTCCCTGCAAAATGCGCCTTTCACTCACTTTCTCCATTTTACTTTCTCCAACTTTCACCAGCAATTGTGGTTTATTTTTTGCATTTTTGGAGGAGAAACGTAAGTTTTCCTGGATAAATATGTACATTGTTTGTATGTATGTATGTATGTATGTATGCATTCACCGCGGAATTGCCGAGGGCGTGCAGGAATTTGAAAGTGAAAGCAGAGAAAGAGAACTGGAATGTTGTGGAGAAAGTCCTGGAGAAAGAGAGTTTACTGTATGTATGTATACACATGATTTGGTACACATTTTGCGGTTAGGGCAGAAATTGGAAAATCTGCGGTTTTTTCGCTCCTGCTTTCTCCTCGTCTTTTTTCTTTGTTCTTTTCCCCAAATTACAAAAATGACGGGTGAAAAAAAAGATAAAAGCTGGAGCTGGAGCGATAGAATGCTTTGGGCATTAAAAAAATCAAAAGAGAGAGAGATAAAATGAAAGCGGCTGGAAAATGAAATTGAAATGAAAAAATGATGAGACAAAGAAGATTAATAATTGTTGGCCTCGACACTGCTGATTCATTTGATGCTGACACACACACACTCAGTCCGTAATGCAGTGTACAGTGTATCCTGGACAAGATCCTGGAGGAGGAGAGAAGAGCATGGCTGGAGAAGAGCACAAGAAATAAATAAAATTCCTCTTGTTTCAGATTTTATTTCACTCCTCTTTTTTTCTTTTGTATGTACTGATTAGAGAAAAAGAAAGGGGACGAAAACTCCAGCGGAATTTCAATGCGCTGGATACTGGATAGAAAAACAGGAGGGGAAAGAGGGGAAATGCAGTGAAATATTTAAGGAGGGGACGAAGCAACGAAGAGAGAAGGCAGGACAAGCTGGAATTTTGTCCAGGATTTTGAGCACACAGAGTAAAGATTATCTCCCCTCTTTTCCCTGTGTATGTATGTATGTATGTACGTATTTTCTGTATCCATCTTCTTTTTCATTCCATTTGTTGTGCAAAGTTGTGAATTGTCGAGTTGTTTGAAATTTCGGCGGAGGGTCCGCGTCTTGAGGGACCGCACGAGAGGAAAAACAGAAACAGAAACAGAAGCCGGACGAAGAGGAGTGCTGACCGGCCGGATGGACATGGACTTGGACACAGACATGGACGGAGGATCTGACGGACATGGACAGTCGCTGGAAATTAGATTTGCCGGGCGGAGAACTGGAGGCGATTCTCCAGAGATTCGAGTCCACTCCGTCCGACAACAAGACGAGAGAGTCGAGATAAAATGATGAAAATTTGTCACAGCCAGCGTACAGTAAAGTCACGGCACTCGGCGTTGAATTCATACATACATTCATTCATCCAGCATCCTGCTTCTCTTTTCTCCAGTTTTCCAGCAAAATTCTGCCCCCTCCAAAAAATATGCTCCATGCCCGCTGACCACCCGAAACGGAAAAAAGGACTACACGAGGCAGACAGAGATGAAGTCTCAAAGTCCCAGCTCAACTCAAATATAAATAAACGTGATTTATTTTTTCTTACTCCTCGTTTTACTCCGCACATTATTTTTCATTTTCATTTTCACTTTCTCACCCGTCCAAATGTCAGAGGTCAATGCAGAGGGATTAAAAACGGGAGAGAAATCTCCCTCCTCGAATTTGAGAATTCCGGAAGTCCGGGAATCCATGAATTGTTCATTGTTTATTGTTCACGCTCAAGTTTGATTCCCAATTTTATTATGATTTTAATGGACCTTCTCTTGTCACAAACAATCAAAATCGGTTTAAATATAACAATAAGGAAAATTTGTGGGGTTCCAACTGTATAATTCAGAAAAAAAAATCTATGGCTGGTTGATTTTTCTCCAGGAAATGCCCGAGATGCTGGCACAAGTTGGAGGTCATGGAAGAGCGAAAGTTGGAAGAAAGTCCCGCATGTATTGTACATACATATATACATATTTGTAAAGGCTGATGGTATTCTAATGCGACGCCATGTCACTTTTGACGAGCATTATCCTCATCTTGTTCCCTTCTCTGTCCTCTTGTCTTGTCTTGTCTTGCCTCAGCTCGATCTCGAACCGACGCGACGCGCTTTCTTTTTCTCCATTCCTTTCTCCGGTCCTGCTTTGCTATGTATGTATGCATTTCGGGGAAAGCAGCCGACTCTCTCCTCAGAATTCTACGGGGTTTTGCCCCCTTTTCAGGATACCCTGACGTGAATATGCATATGCATATGTATACATGGAAAGCGGATAAAGTGCAAGTAAATGCACACTTTTTGCTTTCCTCACACTTTTTTTGTAGCGCATCGTGTCGTGTCGTGCCATATCATGACACACCATATTGTCTCCCTCCCTCCTTTAATATTCCATTTGACTAAATTTGTTCCCAATTTTTCACTCGCTCCCCCATCCAAACGCCTTGAATAAACTCTATGAAGTTTTTTTTATACTTTCACCAATTTGACGGCCTGTTTCTTTTTATGTTGAGTCAGGGTGAAAGTTGGGGAAATGTTGACAAAATGTATGTACAATGTACATGTGAATTCTATTTTATATTGTCACTTTTATCCTGTTCATTGTCATTTTACAGTGAATTCTTTTCCAATTTCTTTGCCAACCCTTGTTGTTTTATTTATTTTTGAATAGCCTTGAATTTTTAACTCCCCAACTGCCCCAACGTTTTTTTTGATTTCTGGAATTGAACCATACAAATGGAGCGGTAAAACTTTTTTCGTTTCAAATTTCATTCGCCTTTCTTCTGCAGAAAGAAGCAGAAGGAGTTAAAAAAAAATGAAAAGACGTTCTCCAGGAAAAATGAAAAAAATTACAAGTTGATTGTGACCCGAATTTCGTTGAGAATATTCCCCAGGGCCTTTTTTTCTCAAGTACAAATTATGCTCCAACTAATCTGCCCCATTTCGAGGCCTCGTTATCCCCGTTATTTGCACATGCCAGATCTTTTCACATCTTCAGCATCTCAGTATTACAATGTGATCAAAACCCAAAAGAGTTGGAATTAACATTTCCATATATAGATGATGGCGTCGTCATCATTATGATTATTGTCCCCATTTCTCCCGCCAAATGCCCCTCTCCGCATTTTAACCAAGCCATGACGAGGCGGTGAAAGTGCACAACCAGGGACATTAAACTTAAAACTAAACGTTCCACTGCAATTACGCCGAGCCGTTCGCCGTCCCTTTGTGCTCATTCATTTAAGATGCTGTTCTTTGCTGGAGAGAAAGTGCGTAAAAAAAGTGGGCCATCCGGAAAAATTCCTGGACAGATGGAGAAAATTTAAAGAGAAAGCAGGTGGAAAGTGAGCGATCAAAATTGAGGTTTTTCGACGACTGTAAGAAAAATGGTTAAAAATTGTGCAGTTTAATCGAGCCAACAATCCTGTCGGCTAACGATTTGTGAGCTGACCGGATATGTCCAACTATGTATGAGACATCCGGACACGGGGATTCGGAGCTGGAAGTGAAAGTACAAAGTCCTGGAGCATTCAGTTTTTCTTCAGGTCTAGCTTTAATTGAACTTTCACGTTCTCTGAACTACAATTTAGGACAAATTTACTTGAAGAGGTAATCGAGGTTATGAAATTTGAGACAACTTACTCCCAACTTTCACCAGCTCATCTTTTTTGCATATTATAGTTTGTATAAAACCCGTCGGAAATAACCCAGCCAATTTTGCATTTCCTCATTGACTGATGTGTCTGCTTTCACCGGCTTTCACTTTTTGCCCGTGTTTCCTTCCCACAATAGATAGATAGATAGATATCAATTTGCCGGGGATTAGGGCTGATCAAAAAATAAACATGACAAAATTACTTTCTCCTACTTTCACCTTCCACCTGTATCAAATTTCTCAGCTTTCTTTTCCCAGTAAGAGAAAAAGGGCGGGGAAAATAAGGGGCAGGAAATATTTTTCGCTCCCCAAGATAGTCCAAAAAAACGTGTACTTTTTCCTCTATCTTGTCATGCAGATGGTGAAAGCCAAAAAGAGAAAGCTTTTCTTCCATGGCGACAAGATGACGGGAGAAAGTACGGACAAGATATTTGCACGACGACATACATATATATGCATAGGTTTGTAGTCTCTGCATAGGTCCAACCATCGAGCCTAGCCCTACTTTCACCGTACTTTCTCCCGTACTTTCTCCCACAAGTTGTGGATGCCAAAGACAAAGGAGCCCAAATTGCCGATGCTGATGATGAAATAAAATTCCCTACGATAACACGATACAGCACAACACATGATAAGGGAATGTTGGATAAAGTTGGTGAAAGTAAGTGAAAGTACATACACACATACATACATATGAGGCCGATGCTATATATTCATATCTATATTTATTTTTTCTGTCGGCTCTCACAAATGAGATGGAATGGTGTGGAAATGAAGAGCAGGATGGGGAAAGTATGGGGAGAAAGTTCATGCGCCGTGGGTGTGTGAATGTGAATGTGTGTTGGCGGAGCTGGTGTGAAAACCAGTTATCTCATCCTCATATTTATGAGGATGCGGGGAAATACAGAATGTCTGTATTTATATGGCATCGCATATACATATAATATGTCCTAATAAACATACAATCTGCTTTCTCCGCTCACTAAACCAAGCAGCCAGCCAGCCAGCCAACGAATAAACCAGGCCGCTACTTTATTTCCCAATCCATCATCAGTATCATCTAATCCAGACGGGAAGTTCGGAAATTTGATACGCAAACACACACAGCATAATGCTGTACATACAACCAAATATTGTATCATACAATACAATACAATATAATGCCAGACAAGAGCCCCGCAGGCGGGGAGAAAGTCGGGGAAAGTGAGTGAAAGCACCAGGACTTTTCATCCAAATCCAAGAGAATAAAATGAAATGGGACTCCTGCAAAAACCCGACCTCCGCCCTGTTTTTATACCCAGGAAAATGCTTTCTCCAGGACTTTCTCCGATACTTTCTCCATTCATTTAAACACGTTTTTCTATTTATTTGAACATCAGTTTTTACCATAAGGCGGACATTTTTGCATTAATATTTTCGTCGTGATTCCCCGCGTAAACGAATTGGAGAAAGTAAAATGGGTGAAAGTGAAAGTCAGAATTGGACTGGGGTGTCATAAAAGAGTGGGATTTAAAAATCGAGACAATATATAATGTACATTTACCTATTTTGGGATGACGAGGTACGTACGACGCTCATAAAATCGAAGAAAGCAAATTTTCGACAGGGGAAGACTTTCACTCCGCACCACGCAAAACACGGGCCCATTATTATTGTATAAATTGTACTCGAGTGTATTGTCGCTAACGCCTCTCGCTTTCTCTCTGTATTTAAGATACAGGTACAAATACAGGATTTTCGGAGAAAGTACAGCGGATATTTGAGTGAAAGTTTCACGCCATACCATACCATACCATACGATTCCATGCTATTTATTAATAATGAATAAATATGGCCGGGCGAGCACAATAGCTGTTCATAAAAAGGAATTACGAGGAATCGGGTAGCAGATTCGACGTCGACTCCGAGTATGAGACAGATATGGAGAAAGCAGCCTGGAGAAAGTCAAATACTTGTTACGATATTCTGCAGCCCCACGCATAATATTTTACGTTATTATGGACAGGCTCAAAATCCTCCGGATTTCGAGTCTCTTTCCACGGTGACATATGGAGAAAGCAGAAAGAGAAAGTATAATGCTGTGAGCTCGGCTTTCTTTCCAGGAACTGGAATTAGAAGTGGTGCTGGAATCGGAATCGGAATTGGAGCCCGGCTCTTGCCTGCCTGGTCCCATTCATTTCTGTTTGATTTTGCTGATATTTCTGATTTGCTCCCTGATTATAATCACCAACGTCTTATTCTTGTCATTATTATTATGAAGATTGAGAATGAGGAGAGAGACGACTGACGAGTGACGAGTGACTGGCTTGCCCCGCCTTTTAAAAATCCTCCAATGCTTTCTCCACTTTCACTTTGGGTAAAAGTAGTAGTAGTAGTGCATTAGGAATTAAGAGCTTTCCCTAACTTTCTCCCGACTTTCTCTCCCGCCCAAATCAGCTCTTTTGCACGAAGGAATATATATGTATAGCAAAAAATACATTTTTGGCCATATGGAGGAGTGAGGAGTGAGAGAAAGTCGAGGGGGAGTGAAA
>JAQIVE010003279.1:0-17211 GCA_034698285.1 Sminthurinus bimaculatus | reverse complement strand
AGGGAGGCATTTTCTTCTTTTATTCTACATGTTATTTGTCTACTTTTCTCTGTCCATATTTCAAAGAGTCTTCTCTCTCTCCACCATTCCAATCCTCATTTTTATTGTACACTCGAAAGCTATTGTTCACGAATTTATTTCATTTGAAATCACACTCACTTTCATAAAAACAACAACAGCAGCAGCAGAAACTGAGACAAAAATGTCACACGTTTTGTACTACCAAGATAGTTCTGTAGATATAAAAACTGTAGAAGGTATCTAACCCCTTTCCTTCACCCTCTTTTTTGTTCCCAGTTATCCTTCGGAATGGTAAAGAATTGATTTAATCATTTTTATATTGCTATCGTTTTTTAACAGAATTATGCTTATGAATATAGATATTTGTCGCAAATGCGTAAGAAAGGCATTTCATAGCGCTTTATTACCATTTGTTTTTAAAATCCAAAATCTTATAAATAAGCTAATACAGAAAATTTTCTGCAGTGAAAATATTACACAATTTTGGTCTAACAAAATAAATCGGACAAAATACGATGGGAAATAAGATGAAACAAAACACGATGATTCAATTGTCCTGGCTTTCTTTTCCCCTTCACCTGACATATTAACGCTTGGATTCCCATCGTTGAGTCGATCCAAACAGTAGTAGTTCTCATGATGTTTCAAGTCTTAATCTAGCTGTAATAAATATTTTGTCATAGACACCAGAATTATACAAAATGTCAACTACCAATGTGTATAGTGTATATCTGCGTGTACACTGCACATGTATGTACCAGTAGATTCCACTGGAATATATATATATTGTCTCTTATCCTTTGCTTCGCTCACTTCCCTGGTTCTATTTCCAACCTGCTCTGCTTACATTTCGAAATCTTGGACAAACAAAAATTCAGCAGGGAGTGAACTGCCGGGCCGTGAAGGCGACGAACGACACAGCGACGACAGTCAGGTATATCAAAAAAGTGTATAAAGAAAAGGAGACAAACAGGTATAAAAGAGAAATTGAGTCAGGTGGAATGGTTTTTGATTTTCCTTAAAATGATTTTATCAGAGCTGGGACCAGTTGCTGCCAAAGATCCAAAATGTGACGATGAAAAAAAGGGAAGCAAACACGAATATCAGCATATCAGATGCCGTCACAGTTATTCTATGTCTTTATGTTACCTTTTTTTAGAAATCTACTTTCTGCTTTACGAAACGAGACTTTTCCCTTTTTCCTGCAAGATTATGGTTAAAGTGCATATGTATTGTACAAGAAGTTTTGTTGGAAGAGCCGAATTTGATGCCGAATTTCTAGACTACACAGATTGAAAATGCTTTATACTTATGCATTTATGGAGGCAACGGAATACGGGGAAAGGAAGTAAACCAAACGAGCCCCTCTTTCTAAATGAACACATGGAAGCTGTCTCAATTCTCAAATATCTACACCGCTACGCCATTCTCCATGCAGAATAGTATGTTGAGTCAATTCAACTTCAGCACACACCTACCATTTCCTACGACTCTTTGCTATTATTCTTCTTCCTTTTGAATTTGACTTTCGTACTTTTGCTCTTGTTCCAACTCGCACACTTTCTCTATTCCTATGTTCCCAACTTTGACTCTGATAAAACGACAAGGAGAATTTCTTCGTCTTTCACTTTGGCTTTTTGATCTTTTCAGACCCATTTTCATTTTCATGTTGTCTCACCATTTGCACTTTCTTTCCTTTCTCTCTATGTCCTCTTCCTTTCCTTTTCTGAATTCAAACAATTATGAAGAAGGAAAAGTGAGCGAGCAGATGACGATGACGACGAAAACGACAACGGCACTGAGAACTCTGATGGTGATGACGATGAAAAAGTCCAAGAATTAAGAAGTCAACGTCAAAGTCTCAAAGTCACAGTCAAATGAGAGAACTTCCGTATTTTCACCAGTCATTTCGTGAAATTCACACACATACTTTTCCTGTGCATGTGCCATACTGTGCCATTTTCATTTCATTTCATCTCATTTCTTTTCAAGGAAGAAGGCGAAATAATGAAAATAAAACGGAGGACCAGAAGTCAAAGAGCAACTTAACGAAGTGAAATTTATACATGCGCATTACTTAATATAAAAGAAAGATTTTTTCATTTCTGTAATGCATTCACCGTGTAAACGTTTTACGTTGCAAAAGATACAAAACTGGAGGACAGAAAGCATAAAATGTTTATTCTGTACAGGTAAAAATACTTTTAACACTGAATTACTATTACATGCTTTCAGTATTGGCGTGAGATGGGTAAAAAGTGTAAAAATGATTCTTGCGCCTCAACTACAAAGTACGTTTTCCTTACAATTTATACAGTAGAATAAATTTTTATACAAAATACATACAAACGTAAGCAAATTATTTGTACCTAAATGAATGACTAAAATAAATACATTAATTGAAAATTATCTTTATAAAACTAAAGATTGTTGCTTCCCCCGTTTTTACTTTGCATTTAGTCTGTCCATTATTAATTATGAAACTTGTTTGTATAGTACTAAAGAATGATATTTTTGACCCATGTTCCAGACTTGTTAAAGATTTTAGACGATATTAAATAAGAAAAATTTGAAATATGTGTACATATTACACCATTTTCAGTGTTGCAAACATTTTGAGACCTGAAAATGTAGACAAATAGACATGAGACATGAAAGCTGGGAGTAGTACAAGTATTTTTGTAGTATGACTCTGACATGATAGAACAGAATCTCACTCCAGCTGTGCCGGACAAAATGCTCTGGCACTTTCATGCCAGGCTCGCCTATCTATTTAACTTGAATGCAAGGACATACATACATACATATTTTATATTTGTATATATTATTATATACACAATTGTAAAAATTGTACAACATATTGTATACCAATACAAACTAATGCGTACATAATATGGAGAAACAATGAGAAATAACTACGCGAGTATAAAGAAAAGAATTCTCATATAAAAGTCCCATATAATGTACATGTACAAAACAGAGACGCGGAAAGATACTCGCGTAGAGTCATTTCATCTTATCACTATCACTTATTTCTTCCTTTCTTTCTTTCATCCCTTCCCAATTTCTTGATGCGACCCCCAAATGATTCCTCTGTGAGCTTACACATATACTTACTCAAATGCTGAAAAGGAACAACACAATTCCTATCTTGAAAGTATTATGACTACCATTATTAATATTATTATAATAATCGTTTTCATTTTTTATATTCAAGTGCACCAAAGCAAGCAAACGAAGGAAAGTCGAATCCAAACGTAGTCATATTAGGTATGTATACTTTTAAAAAACTATACAAACCTTTTATCCCTTCATCGTTCATCAATCTTTCTGTATACCTACATCATGTACATGTACCGACATACTTACATACGAATCTGACGTTTACATCACATTAAAAATATACACCCAAATCCCTTAAACTCACATCCAAATCCACACGCATATGTATAATATGTACATTGCACACACACCAACCATTTTGCCTGTATTATTGCAGTATAAAAGGAGTCTTTTAGCGTAAGAAAATATGTTTCAGAAAAATGTATGTTATTTATGTACTTAGTATTTAGGATAAAAAAGACGAAAAAGGATGTGGATTTATTATTTTTATATCTTTCTTTTCTTTCTGTAAAGACTAAAGGATGTTTAACTTGTAAAACTGTAACTTTGTCAAATCCATTGCATAGGGAAAAGTAAAACGTGCCAAGCGTCATACCCTCCTTAACTGTATTTTCGCTATGAATATAAGCTGACAAAGGGAGGAAGAGAGCGAGAGAAAATAAAATTTGTTCGGTTAATTCCTGTTTCAAAAAACCAAACTCAGGGTTCATAAACTCCCGGCAGTCCCGGTGTATTATACAGACAATATAATACGGTGTTTGAACGTGGGAATATACGTATACATATATATGGGAGCAACTATTATTGAAACCTGTCTCATAAATAACCATCAAAGAGCTTCACTTGCCTCAGTAATTTTTCACTGGCTAATGGCATGTCTTCATGGTCATATGTACGTATGCGTACATGTAAAGCACAGGATTTGGCAAAAAATATTTGTAGGGTATACATGTATATGAACGATGCGATCGTCTAAGGCTAAAGGCTCAACTGAAACTTCCGTTCTAAAAAAGGAGCCAAACATAAAGAATAAGCCGAAGGAAGAACGTGAGCATAAAAGTCGGGATTTTAACGCACTATCCCATCTTACAAGTAGACATGACATGGGGGCAGCATACTAATAATATCTACGATATTTCTACCCGTCGACTTATCGTTAGAAGCAAGTCAAGTCACTGAAACGAGCTCAATGGAAAAATGTTACATACTCATATATATGATACTGTATGATATAGTTACAACGGTAAGATCGTTATAGTAAAACTTTTTCTATGTACATCTGTATATGTATATGTATGTATGCACGGTTTCACGCTGTGACAAAATGGAGTCATGTATGCAAATAAATGGCAAAATAACCATGTCACTTAGCCTAGTCATAATCTTAAATCTTCTTTCGCCCTAACCCAAATAGTAATATTCTTGAATATATACAGGAGAAGCCCGACATACTTAGGAGCTTGAAATGACAATAGTGGAGAATACTGAATTGTGCATATTATAGGTGTATTCAAGTATATAAGAAAAAATTCTGCATATTTATAGGGAAGTATGCCTAGATGTATTGTCATTTTGTGGGTTTTTTGTCCTTCCTATACCGGTGTATTATGTATTTATTATATGTATCTACAAAATGGTTGATATAATAAATAGGAAGCTGCAAATTTATTGGCAAAAACTGTGGCTAGAGCCTCAATCCACAATCTTGGGTCCTTCTTTTCCCGTGTTCTTGTACGGTGTGGTTTACAAAAATCCAAGGTATGCTACTTGTTTAGGAAAATTGTAGAAAGTCAAAAGAACGTTTAAGGGTACCTTGGTCCTGTGCTTTGTAAATTCAGCTCATGCTGAATAATATACAAACCAGCTTCTCCATGCATACAACTAACTAAAAAACTGATCAACTGCAAAGGATAACCTACCCTGTTTATTTTTTTTCACGTCTCTTTTTCTTCATTAGCGGCTTAACTAATGCAAACTGTGTGTCAAATAAATTTGAAGTTCCATTCCTCCTTTTCGCATCTTTTCCCAGAAAGGTGTCTTTTAGGGAAGACTTCCTTACTTCTTTACCACCAAAGTCGTTTTATTTTTGCCATGTCTTACAATTTTTAATGTATACAAAGTTTGTGGGTGAAATAAGCCTACTTTATACTTTCCATGCAGTAAGAAACAAAAGAATGCAGATATGAAAATTTTTGTACAGATTTAAACACTTATTACTTTTGCTTCGTCATGTTGGAGGATTCGGGCAAAGTCAGACATGCATATGTACTGTACATACATACTTATACGAACTCCATTTTGTAAGCTCCGTTGACACCATTCGATCTCGAATTCGCCTTTGAATCTGTTTCATGCAAAGGTTTCTATTTGGAGCTTTTACATATTACGTCTTCCTCTCTTTCTTTGTATTGAGACTAAATTTATGTAACACTACATTATTAAGAAAGCCCCAACATTAGTTTGACTCCAATTCCAATTCCTATAGCCATTGCTCAATTCCAACAGAACCAAAAGGGACAATACATACATACATACAGATGGGGAAGAAAAGAAAATCTACTCTATAGGAATGATAATGCAATACAATGCGCTCTGTACATTATATTATGATATGTCAGGAGTCTGAGCTGAGCTGAGAGACATGGAGCAAGACCAGAGGAGACAATAAAATGCCTCCTGTGGATCCACATCCCCTTCTTCTGTTTCGTCTTATTATTGTTCACCACTAACTCCAACATTTCTCCCTCCAACTCCAACTTCATCTCCATCCTCCATCCATTAACGTTAGACTGGAGGGTTTTGCCCAGCACACAATGACAATGACAACGGCCACGACAACGCGACGGAGCAGAGTGTCGGAGGGAGACAGAAAATGCGGGAGGGGACAGAGAAGAACCAAACAGAGCAGATATTCAAATCCCAATATCGTTCATGTGTGTATGTACAAAAATATATAGTAACAGAGGATGTCACATTAGTAAAAATTCTTTTCCTCGACTGTATGTATATGTGTGCAGTGTGCATGTATGTATGTATATCTAGATACATTGTGCGTGTGCACTTGTTGAAAGCTGTTACTTACTTTCAGTGTCACATCATGCCATTACACATTCCATTCCATTCCACTGACAATTTGTGTAAATACAGAGAAAAGGAATGGTAAGAGAGCAGTGCCATAAAATACAACGTGTAATTTTATTCAAATCATCTGACATATATGGCTAGATGAGAAAAGCAAAGAAAATCCCGAAAAATGCGTGAACATTCACGGACATCATATTGTAAGCAATACTCATGTGGCTATTGTAAGACAAGAGTTGGGAATTCAATTGAGAGTTAAATAGAGGAGAATGAAGGGGGTTTTACTGTACAAGCATGTAGAAAGTATGAAATTACAGTCCTTTTATTAAATGACGCCGAGCCAGTTGCACAATGTGTTGAGAGTGGTGGTCACACGTCATGTAGATGTCTTGTCATTTCAAACTAAACAAGAAGAATGCAATTTAACCTTGTTTTCCTTCTATTGTCACTGTTTCAAACGCAATGCTGTTAGAGTTTAGCTTAGGACAGCTATTTAATATAAATTTAATATTCTTTAGCTATCGTGTTTGAAGACAGCCATATAGTTAGTAGGCCAAGAAAAAAAGTTCAAATTTTGAGTTCTTGTTCTTTTCAAAAAATTAACAGCGTATGTATTTGATATTTGCCAAATGAAATTTCTACATTCTCTACATTTTAAGTTACAGCAAGGTTCTTTGTACTCACACTTTTCACTTTTCACCATGGCGTTGAGCTTACATCTGTGCCGTGATCTGATACAGAATTTGAAATGTGTGTATCTGCGTATTTCCGATTTCCCTCATCAGACTAGTCACACACGGAAGAGCACAGAACACAGTCACAGACAAAGTTTCACTTGCGAGTTTGACTTGCTGCTCCATTCAATTACGGGTCGAGTATTGACATGTGACACATGTTTCACTTTCTCTGCTCTCGCCTCCATCTACTCTCCCGTACATAACTACAGCCCACCCCATCTATGTATTATGCATATACTCTTACTATTGTACATATACAAAGCGACGAATGCAACACATTGCGTCTCCTCATGTCTAAAGACACGAATATCTCATCGTCAGCTTTTGCTTGCCTTCCCTCTTTCTGTCGCCTTCTGTCGCTTCCTTAGTGAGGAAACTGTGTGTGTGTGAAGAGCAAAGTGCGAGCAAGAGTAGGCAGGAAATTCAAACCGACTTTGCCCAAGGTTGACGATGTACATAGGAGAAATAGAAATAGACGGAGAATTCAGTCAGTCAGATACACTACACCGCGGACCTGCTGAACCGAGCAAAACCGAAAGGCAGTGGTTAAGGAATCATTTATTTGGTAATGAACCAAGTAAGTCAGCCAGTCTCCTCTATTGCCATTCGACAGCCATTTCGAAAGGAGACACTATCGAAGGACAATGTTTCATACAGAACTTGAACTTTTCTCTATGCGTTTTTGTCTTATTCACCAAACGGTCTTCCTTGCCTAGGCGCTGTTGTCCACACACACGGGCTTGTGCAACAGAAAAACAAATAAGGTGAAGAATTGTTTTTTACTTTCTTACATAAGGATTGGTCTTATTGTAAAACTCTGAGATGCTTATTCACTGCCGTCATTACAAAAAATTGTAATTTTCTGCTAAGGCTTGTATTAAAAACGTCGCTCACTGTAGTTAATTTTTTTTTACTAAATAAGAAGTGCAGTTATAACTATTGGTATAATAAACCAAAGGAAAAGTAAGAAATTTAAATTATTAAAAGAAGTTTTCCCCTATTCCTTTGAAAATGTGTTTTTAGATTCGACGTACTAGAGAAATATCTGACTGGAATGCATTTTACTTTTACATTCTATAATGATAGCGCGTGTGGGGGTAAATCGTAAAGTCATTCGCTTTCCCCATCCTGTTTTCCCTATGCACACGCTTTTTATATAAAAAGTGTTCTTCCGACTTTCATTTTCCGTGCGTGCGTAGTGTATACATACATATTACATGTAGTTGTGCGTATGTCCTACGCATGTATTATACAAGCCTTTTGTGTAAAGTGCCGATGAACCTTCTGCATCGAAATCAAAATCAAACATGTTGACATTGACATAAGTTGACTTTCTCTCCTTTTCCCATTTTTCAGTTCTCGTCCTTTGACTCTTGGTTCTTTTTAAATTTGACGCTCGGCTAAACTCACCATTTGAGTGACTATTTGACTATTGAACGACGGTTGCGTAATGCATGTATATCGCATAATGCATATAATCCGTATGCATCCCATAATTTGCAGTCCACTGGTAAGTTGAGTTTGATAGCTCGTAGATGCATTCCACTTGAACTACGAGACTCTAGACTACATATATGCATATACAAGTACTTGAGAATGGAAATGGAAGTTTCGCAAGGCCAAGTGAGCTTCTACTTGAGTTTGAGTTGAAAGAAGCAAGAATTCTCCAGCTGTACAGCTGGAGAATACAAAGAAAAGCTAGATCTCTTTTTTCTTCGTCTGCTCTCTCTCTCTCTCTCTCTCTCTCCTTCTCCTGGCTCTGTTAATGTCACCCGGCTTAGGCCTTTGCCTCTTTGTAAGCTTTACTTACCGTTCACCGTAATTGATTTCTATTCTGGTCTTTACATCCAGACATAGACGACACTCGGCAATGCAACCGAATAAATAGATAGAGGAAGAAGAAATCGTCTTATTCTGTACAATTCCAGCTCTCGTTTTATCCATTCTATGTATGGAAGAGAATCAACTTCTCTCCAAGTCATTCACTCCACCGCCTTCCCGCGTATATACAGCTTCATATCATCATCCTTTTCTTCCCTACACACAGTATACACAAAGCCGAATTGAATTGAGTTGAATTGCATCTATGCCATCGTAACCTTTTCTATACATGCGGGATTGGATTGGTTTGGTTTGGATTGCCGTTGACGAAGAAAGAATGTGGAAAGGGACGTCGTCTTTACTTGTCAACTCGACCCAAGTTGGCCGATCTATTTCTGACACTACTTCCGCTATTCTTTCCTTTCACACCCGAGAGAAAGGGGATCATTTGAAGGAGTTTGAGGAAGAGTAAAAACTTGAAATACATAGAAAGTCAGTTTTATTTCAAACACATTTAGCTTAAAAAAGTAAAAGTTAATTTTTCCATATTAACAATTAAATAAGACAAAATTGTCTATTTAATGTGCTGCCGCATAAAATGAGTTAGAACTTGAAATGAAAAGATCCAGATAAAACTACAAACAGCCCCTAAATTTTTCCACTTTATGTAATCTTAAATTTCATATGAATATGTAAAATTTAAATATGGTAGACTCTGGACATTTCTTGAAATTACTTTATCGACCTCTTCTTTTTGTGTTTTCTACTTTCACCACCACTGGAATATAAAATTGGATAGGGTATAGTATGTATACCAAAAAACTCAGTTTGTCTTTAATTATTCAGCGAGAAATATCGAAGGAAGAAAGGCAAATGAATATGACTAACGATAAGACTGGAAATCCCATTTTGGATGTAAGGTACCTAACTGTACTTAAAATACAAAGTCATATGGACAGTGCTATCCCGCCTTTTGATTCTCCAGAGAAATGAATTTGAAATGAGCTTTAGAAAAATGGAACATGTCAAATTTACGCCACAGCGTTCCAGAGGTCCAGAACGCCCTCAAAATTCAACAGCATCAGGTTAGATACCAGGGTAATATTGTAGAATGTAGACAAACTTCATAGAGAAAGTTAAAATGCATACATGATCTTGCGTACTATCGGTAAAAACAATCTGTAGAATTGCGTTGAGTACTATTGCTCTTTGCGTGACTTTTGTACGACGAATGACAATTATTATTACTCTCCTTCCACGTTGACTATGATAAAATATCTACAGATAACAGTTTCTCCCATCGTAAATTTTTTAAACCACGCCTTTTCAACTAAAGAGTTAAAAGCTCAGAAGAGTTAAGCTTTAAAAAGTGTCAATATTTAATCGGATGCGTCCGAATAAGCTTGATCGTACGTTGAGTAAACTCCCCGCTAATAAACTAAAAAAGGGGGAGGTTCATTGTGGTTTGACAAACACGTTGAAAGAAAACTATTGCATGCATAAAATTATGATGCATAAAACATCTACTTTGTTTATTTCACATTCCACGTTTATACACTTCAAGGTAGTTTCAAATGGAGGTAGGTAGTACTTGGTGTAGCTAGGTGGAATCATATTATATCAAATGATGAAAGCGCGTTGTGTAGAACAAAAGCTCTTGAAAAGCGGAGCGCCGGCCTCTGCCTTTGCATTACACCACATGACTGTGGTAAACCCGTAAAGAGAAAGAAGACAAGAGAGATAGATACATTCACAGTCAGTATATACCTAGGTACGTACCGTCGACCAGTTCGTCCATGCACTGAACATGGTCATGAACACTCCGCTCCGCTCGTTGTAAACCCGACAAGGACTTTAACAAGGAAGTAGAGAAAGAAAGAGGAGGAGAGGAGGGAGCAAGAGAAAATGAAAGTGGAGGCAGAGAAAGTGAACGTACAGAGAAATCGATCGGTTTAGAAGAGTTTTCACGTGTGTTTCATGCGCTGGCTTCTGCGGTTTCTTTATTTCTCTCGCCATGCACACATGAAGAAATACCGTTTACAACATGCATGGTAGTATGCATGTATCTAGATCCAGTGCCTACGCACATTACTTTGAAGAATGTGGATGTGAGCATCGTATAAAAGAAAACTTCAACACCTGGTCAAGTCTTCACATTGCCATTCACCAACGTCAATAGCGGCGTCCTCTTTCATGCTCTACCACGCTTTTATACTCTCTTATTACCACGGCCGTTTCTTTTCGTTTCATCACATGTGACCATGTAGAACGTAGAATGTACTTAGGAGCAATTTCCTCTGTGATGGTATCTAGTCAGTGGAAAATCCATACAAATTGCAATTTAGTTTTCAAATCGCTGAAGTACGAAAAATTCAAACTAGTTACTCCAGTATAATGTGTGTATAATGTATAATAATATTTCATGCTATGCAACTACAAAAACGCTGGAACACGGAGATTTTGCATTTATTCTACAATTCATTGATCTAAAGTAATTTGTCATACCACACTTTAACAGCCTCAATTTATAGTCGATTCAAAGCATTGAAATCGCATATTTTTTCTTAAGAAATACTTTGTCGATACTATTTGTTTTGAAAATACAACTATAATAGGTGCAGGAATAATTCCAACGAAATATTTATGATTTTACACCTTCTGGGAATGTAAAGCCCCCCTTATAAAAATAAACGTATAGGTACACATACATGTTCCATTAGTACACTTCATTTTCAAGGTATATTTTAGCTTTCCTCAAAATGCACATAACTGTACAAATTCCCTTGTATTTTCAGAAATCTAACCGCGTGTACATAACGCACACAA
Source organism: Sminthurinus bimaculatus (assembly GCA_034698285.1). Taxonomy (NCBI): domain Eukaryota; kingdom Metazoa; phylum Arthropoda; class Collembola; order Symphypleona; family Katiannidae; genus Sminthurinus; species Sminthurinus bimaculatus. The sequence goes on along the minus strand of JAQIVE010003279.1, from coordinate 5,602 downwards.
GTGCGGTTTTCCAATTTGCACCTCGATGAATCTGCGAATCTTTTGAGGTGTCGGCTCGGTCTTCGGTTGTAATCACATCCCGATTCCATTACTTTACGCCCAAGCACGTCACTTCTATCGCAACAATTATTACGCTTGCCGACTGTATCATTTATATTCGTCGCCGATTACACGAATCAAAGGAATGTAATTGTACAATATTTAACACGAGTAAAATAATAATTGCACATTTTACCATACGTGAAACGCGCGGATGATTGGTTTCAGTAGATGCTATTCCGTATTCTCAACAGTTTAGGCTAAATTTGCACGGAATCTTCCAGTCAAACTTTTCCCAGTGGAAATTGTACGAAACTTTGACGAAAATGTGTACATTTATTTATTTAAAAGTAAATAGTAAATACAAATAGGAATACAACTAAAATAAAGCCAAGGAGTAGAAGCCGTAGTAAAATAATCAAAGTGAAATATGCAGGTTGTTGCATTGAAAATGAAAATGAAGTCTCGGAAAAGGCCCCATACCGGAAATTATGGGAAGCCATGAAGGGAATGTAAGGTTTTCCTATGATGAATGCGTATACATTATACATATCTATATTCTACCCAAATAAATTCTGATGATGAGAGCAGACGAGACCAAAGGAGATGAGATGAAAAGAAGTGACGAGGGGAATCCCACAGCAGATCATCAGAAAATGAAGATGAGACGCGATCGTGAGTTTCGTCAGTTTTGCGTCTTCTGCCGGTCTGCTCAGTTTTGCTCGGTTTTCGACTTGTTCTACTTATTTTCATCATGTATGTAGTAGCACATAGCATATATTAGATAAAACAAGCTTGGCCTGGAGAGAAGATGATGCTCGACTATATACTTGAGAATTAATTCCTCTACTTTTGGATCTGGACTTTGGATAAGTGCATAATGTAATGGATGTAGAGCGTGAGGAATGAGTGAGCTGTGAAAAGACAACGACAACAGCAACGGTAACGGGTAACGGAGCACCAAACCAAACATATGGTGATTTATTCAAATTTCACCATCATCCTCACACAGTTCCAATTCCCAATTTCCCTGTAAAAACAAAACATGACAACTTGCAGCATCCCCAAAACCGAAATCTAAACCTAACTAAACCAACTCAAACTCAAACAACAACCAACTTTACCTAAAACTTTCATTTAACAGGCGAAAGACTCAGATTGGGCCAAAAATAGGAGTTCAGATCCGAAATCTAACTAAATCCCCGTTCATGTTTTGGTCAGTTGATGAAAACGGAATGAAACAAAATGAAAAGAGGGATACAATCAGTGTTTCTGCGTTAGCTGTGTTTAAAATTGGTGCAAAACAACCACACTTATACGATACGTGTTCTTGTTGTCTTTCCACTCGTATATAATTTGGGAAAGAGGCAAAAGTCTGGTAAGAGTTTCAGCAGTATTATTTACTGAACTGCAGGGGAATGCAATATAGTCTGGTCTCTTGCTTTCTTCTTTCCTTCTGTCGTCTGTCTCTTTTTTCTATTTGTATTTGTGTTACAGTCTCAAGCCCCAAGAACAATTGCAGTCAATGAAAAAGAGATACATTGAAAACTTCAAATTCATACGCAGTCTATGCCAGTCTATGCTTTACTTTCACCGCCAATGAATGAAATATGTTTCTGTATAGAGTGGAAGAGATTAAATGGCATGGGATGAAGCTTCAAAAATACCAGAATTTCCGTGGAAGAAATAAGATGAGTACTGGAGTGAAGCAGATTTCCAACTTTGATATCAGTCTCAAAATTGAATAAATTGGACTACGTTCTAAAATATGGCTTACAACTTGTTCATCTTCAAATGCAACTTCAGTTTACAAATACTTTATTTAATCTCAGAGTTTCCCAAGCTTAGCCTTTCAATTCAATGGGAAAACAAAGTTTCTTTCCCAAAATCTTCCTCATCTTCTTTTTGTTTCACAGCAACTTGGGATAGTCTGTTGGAATTTTATCAGTGGTGCTTGTATATGTACACTTGATATTGTTCTGCTAGCACTATACATAGTGCAACTTTGAATTTATCCCGGGTCCTATTTGTCATACTATAAAATTTGTTTAACATTCCAAAAGTGTCCAAAGACAAATAAAGAAAGGAGAATCGCAAGCATCGTCATATTGTAGTATAAAATACGAGGGTTAAACCAGGGCCTTTTTGTCACATCAGAAATACGAACATATTGCACTGTCGACACATATCCCTACATCAGTACATATACATACAGATAGTTTTTGCACAAGTCCAAGCATGGAAATTAGATTGAAATCGATCCCCATAGTCAAGAGGAAGAGAAGAAGTGGTGAAAGAACGAAGGCAAAGAACAGTGCATATACAATAGTATAAAGTAGGAGACTTTCGTCTTCCTTTGCCCGCAGTCACCCACAGAAGACAAAGAAACTCAGGGAAGAAAACAGATCTGAGAGACATCGAGAAAATCTAACTATATATGGCTTTATGCTGGCTGTGTAATATGTAACTGTCAGACTAAAGTAACTAGAAGCACACTGCTCAAGTATCCTTCCTTTTCCCTTGTACGACTGAGCTGACTTTCGTCCATCTGCCTTGTTCCGCCATTCTGCTTTTCTCCCCTATTCCTTTTATTCAAATAATTCTGCACAAAACTCTGAAGCCTAACTGACATATTGTGTGCATGACCGTATTGCGACTGCATGCAAGTATACATATAAGAAGAGACTGAAAGTCTAACTTCTTGTTGAATTTTGCATAAAGCTGCCCAGTGCAAATATCACGTCAAGAAAGGAACGGGGAGAAAGTTAACTCAAGTACTAAGTGCTGGAACAACTTGAGCCGAGATAGAAAAGAGAAGGGCACATGAAAGGAATTTGAAATTTCTACTTGAACCTTTTGATACTATTCTTTTTTGCCTTTGTCTAAATGTTGAACAACGGTGAAGAAGCAGAATCCGTATATTATACGTCTACATATGTATAATATGTCAGTATTCGTGTTTAGCCTTATTTCAAAAATGTGTCGTTGTAAATTACGATTACGATTATGCAGAAAATTTGTCAAAACATTTTACTGTGAGGTCATTTGTCTGCATATTTTTGCACGTAGGAAGAAAAAAGACTACTAAATACTCCCTTCGAGGTAACAAAACTTTGTATTGCACAATGCATACATGGAATACACAGTGAAATTATTAAGGTAGAAAGATGAAATGAGAGTTGGACTTGAATTAGATAATGCTTAGCTACAGAGAAAAAGACGTTCCTGTAAGATAAACCTTGAAGCAATTTTACCCTACTGTACATACTACATACATATGAATCGTAACTGTGCTGGTTCCGAGTTGGTGCTGCAGTTGTAGTTGTAACTAACGTGCAGTTTAGTTCCATTTAATGGTAATTTGGAGACACAAACAGCGTTTAATAGCCGAGAAGAAAAACAAAAGTTTTCGCAGCCGACTCGGTTTCTGCCGACTGCAGTCAAGTAGGACACAGAAGTATGGAGTACGTAACAAGTGAAACAATGACTGAACAGAAGAGGAGAAAATGGCAAATTTTTTCCCAGCTTCTTTCGACTCTAAAATAAAAGAAAGGTGTATACATGAAAAAAAACTAAGACGGAAACCGAAATAGAATGGAATAGGAAAAGGAAAGATGGCTCTTTCCTTCCGTAATGACCCTCGTATTTTGCACTTAACAGCAGCCTGGACTAACTTAAACTGTCACACATTATGACTCCAACGGATTGTCCACTATAGACCTGGACTAGGCAACGGCATGTGCACAATATGTTGAGCAGTCAAGGAGGCCGAGTTTCTCATGCTGCACCGTATTTCGTACAACCATTAACTAATGTCGGTACATACAGCCGATGGCCATTCAAACTTTTCTCACTACTTGTGCTTTGTACAATTCACGCAGTGAACGGTGATCTTCATACCTACGTTTTCACAAGTCCTGTCAGCTATAACTATTCCTATTCTTGTTATTTACAACAAGCAATCAGTTTTACCTTATTCCAAGATGAATGTTGACAACAGGCGCGTTTTTTTATGTACGTGGAGAGTGAACAGTGTACGACGTATTTTTAAGGATTGCCCTTGACCTGGTTGCATCAAAAGTAATGAGAGACGCTAAATGTGAAACTATGTTTCGGTGCAAAATTTAAAAAGCAGTTTTAGAAAAAATCAGGTTATACTTTAAAAACTGTGTACTGAACGACTTTATGCAAAAGTTTTTCCTCACACCATGTATGTTGTCACAGGAATAGTTAACCATGACCAGTGCAGATCGTACGACGAAAGGAAAAATTTACTTTAGACTTAAAAACCTTATGCCACCTTATTATAACAGTAAATACGGTCAAAATATTTTCAGACAATTGGTTTAAATGTTTTTAACTGTCCTAAATATGCTTTCGTTTTGTCTACTGTATCAAGTTTATAATAAGGCTTTACACCTAAAACACCAGCTCAACCAAATGACAAAAACGTGAAACGGGACTACAGTATTGCGTTGGTATCATAATCTCTATATCAATACAGTGCTTGTATGAATCAATGTATCAAAGCATCGATATGTTTCACTCAAGGTAACAAAACCGCTCCTTTTACTTCATTCTTCAACCCTGCTCTCTACGGAAGACGATGGTCCCATGTATTGTAGGACACTTTATGAAATCAAATCACTTTCATCTTTCAATACATTGAGCGACTAATTCCAGAAAGGTCTAACTATGTGCAATGTACACTGTACATATGAAACAAGATGGAGATAAGGCAAATAAACGTAAATGAAGAGACCTCAAACGTAGAAGGGGACAGCTTTCCTTCTTCTGTTTATAAAATACATACCGTCATTTTTCATCCCCGTGTCTTGGGCTCGTACCCGTTTGACAAATAAGGATAAACTAACAGCCATTCTTAATTGTATATCTCGCCGCATTTTCGTTTTGTGTAGCCCCTTCCATTGCCATAGATACAGGTAAATATCGTGAGTATACCTACATTCAAATATTCTATTGGTGACGGTGTGAGACTTGCAGCTTAGTTTTTGGGATAAGCCGAGTTTAAATCCTCGAGGCATAGAAACGTAATACCCCCACCAGCCGTTTATTATTGCTTCTATTGCTTTATATTCCTTTCAATTTGTCCAGACTCCAAGCGTATGCACATTGCACATACATAAATACGTGGAAATCGATATACAAATTGAAGCTGAACCTACACAATGCAATGCATCTTGAATACGAGTGCGTGCTATTTCAGAGGTGTGTAGATTTGGTGTAATATGTGTGACAGGTTTATTTGTCACTTCATGACAGACCAGACCAGACCAGACCAAAGGCAAGTCCATGGAAAACGTTAGAAAAAAACAGACGATAAAGCAACCCTCAGCTCCATCAGTCATACTTTACTCACTTTTTGGAGAGGAAATCCCCGCCAAATAAATATAATAGTCATCATCATCATCATCATTGTCGTCGTCACCACCACCACCAAACTACCACATTGTAACAATAACAGTAACTTATGTGTCCTTATAATATAAAAAAAAGAATGCGGACTTTTTCAATAGCAATTTCTGTGAGAGCTAGCACACAG
>JAQIVE010003278.1:0-17212 GCA_034698285.1 Sminthurinus bimaculatus | reverse complement strand
ATTTAAAAAGCACGTAGCAAATTGCCCCGGGTCGTACTATTGGATGCTGTCTTACTAAAAGAACATATACGGTACGTGTATTTTATTCTTCTTTCTAAGCCTAGATATACATTATGTGTGCATTATTTGTTTGATTGAAGATTGTAAGTAAAGGCAGAGTACAAAAAGTGTGAGGAGGGTGGCCGTTGGCCACTCAAGGCAGATCAATCTTGTACACTGGCACATGCATCAACATCAACTTGACAAACAATAGGAGCTGGACTTGATGATTGTAAAAGCACACACTATGTATCCCTGTAACTTGCACTACATATTGAGCTCATCGTCATTATCGTCATCATTCAAAAAGAATCATAAAACAGTTGTAATAATATCAGTCATTGAATATCAGCTGGTAAATATCTAACTACTGTATGCATGATGTACCTAAGTATGAAGACAAAGCATGACACACAAATAACATACATTAAAGTACATTATTAATATTATGTGTTTAATGTGTGCTCGACTACACTTAGTCATAGTATTATTGATACTGCAGTCATTTTTAACTTTCAGGGTAACTTTCACTCTGGTTCCGATTTTCTGGGGTATCTTTTGCGCGGCTTTGTTGGAAATTTAAGGTCACGTACTAGCTGCCACCTTAATTTCTTGAATCTAACCCTCATTGTCATGGAAACCAAAAAAAAAACATTGGGCGAATATTAATCCGGAAAATAATGGCATAATAATGAAAATAATGTTCTGCCGAAATACGACGAAGCTTCTCCAAGATTCGGACACTTTTCAAGAAAATTTCCGTAATTCATATTTTACTTTGCACATAAACTTTTGCCTTGTGTTTTGCCGAGAAATGGGCAGTAAATCGGATCTATCTTCCTCTGAAACTTTCACAATAATCTTGAAAACCATTTTTACACGGGTGTATATTTTTTTATTTAATTCATAGCCTACCATCTCGAAATTCCAAAAAAAAACTACTGGTAAAGGAGGGTTACTGTACACTGTACACACTAATCTTATAGATTACCGAAAATAAGGGGACAATATGTTTTAAAAACCACTCGAGTTTCAAGCGGGTGTGACGGGAAGCATAAATCTCCTTAGAAGCTAAGTAAAGTTATTCTCGAAGATAAAAATGACTACCGTCTCAATAATACTTTTACTTACTGTATGAAAGGTTGGGAGGAAAATAAAAGGTTTATTGGTTTTTGATTATTGATTATGAGCAACTCCTCTCTATTAGTCTTGTGTCGAACAAGATAAGATTTTTGAATCTCTCACACAAGTAAAGTACACTAAACTATTATTGGAGAATTCTGATAAGCATAAAGAGAGGCACCGGTAGCTACATACCGGTGCACAAACACGGCATTATTTCGTTACACATGAAAGGTTTAAATAATAGTTAACACTATGTTATACCCTTTCTCTGTCTCTCATTTCTCTCCCTATAACAATACTTTATTGATGTTGGCGATTGTACTACTTTCTCTTTTGGCTAAGTAATATGCAAACCATTGTAAAGGGAAGAAAGTAAGGCACTTGCAAACATTCTATGTACGTACATATGCATTGCATAATGTGCATTCCGTTACATTTCGAAGTTTCGTAAACAGTAAATATATTTGTAATACATATTATATGCATTCCCCCAGTGTAGTTTACAACATTGAACGGTTTGGAATCACAGGATGTGTACATATTTTATATATGATTACCTTTTCGTTTGATGAAAATTCTTTTGATTTAGTCTCAGAGATACATTGAAAACCCCAAAAACGAGGTTCTCTACTAGATTTACATAATTTCGAGAAGTAATATGCATATAATATAAACATTTTGCAAGTATCACAATGAAATACCCTGTCACATAATAACAGTTGTTACTTACAGTTGTAAGTTCAAATTTCAAAGAATATCCTAGTCTGAAAACACTATAGACACTTCTTCTTTTTATTCATTTACATTTATCTAACGACTATTTTCATAGCGCTTGTACTTTATTGAACGATGTGAAAATTGTTATATAACTCCATTCATATGAATGCATTAGCAATTATACACATATAAAATTAGCAATGTACATAATACTTTCATATGTTCAGTACTCATACTGACTTTTCTATGCGCTGTATACCGCAGCTCATGTGCCATTCATCTTTCTTCATGCGACATCGTTATTCTATTATGTACAAGTAAAGTGATAAATTGATGTTAGAGCATCAATAACGCTAACAACCATGTGTGGAGAGGTCAGGATGGCAACAGTAGTGTATTTCCCTCCGTGGAACCCATATCTCTTGTGCCATGTAACATGGCCCATGTTAACCTTATCTTGCGCACTAAATCGTTATTATCATGCAAATTTAAATGAGTATCATTATGAGCCTCATCATCATCGCCGTCGTCTATTTTGTAACTACAATGTTTTCAATGTGTAAATCGTTTGCTACTTTTACTATCAACTTATTTATAACGGAGGATCTTTGATGATCAAAGTTATTTGCCTCTTTGCAACGGATGTATCAAGACTTTCTAAAGTAAATATTAGTTACTAATTACTTTGATTCATAAATTTATTTTATACTTGTTATTTATACATACACAATAATATTACATGAAGTATCTGCGGATGACTAAATAACACATTTTCAGTAGTTTTCTGCACGCATTTATGAAAGACTTAAAAAATTGAGCATCAATAATGAGGCGTAGGATATCGAAAGAAAGGGAAACTTGAAATTCTTTTTTTGAAAAGTGAAAAAATAGTAGATTTCACAATACTTTAACCAAATCGAACTGCAATGCAATCGGACGTTGAAGATTGAAGATGTCGGATTAGTCGATACGATGTAAGATGTACCGTCTAGCCAATTTGTTTTCGAGACAATCATGTACAGAGATAAAAAAATATTTGACTCTCTAATCTTTGTAGACATCATTTGGTCGTACAACAAGTTTACACTGTCGGGTTGAGGATGATAAAGGAAAGAGAAAAGACAAGCAAATACAATGTAATGTAAAAATGTTCAATCTATATCCTTTTTTTCTCTCTCTCTCTCTCTCGTCTTATATGTACCTGTTTGTGTGTTTTCGTACAAAGTTTGTAATTTAATAACTTGGTGGATTTATGTTTGGTATGTGTGTATTTGGTCATCATCTAAATTTATCTTCTTGTTTTCTCCCAATGTTCAATAATATTAGAGTAGTGACGTGTAGGACAATTATAAAATAAAAGTGTAAGTGTGTTGCACTTTCCGATTATTTAACTAAATCATTGTACATACGCTCTGTGCGTGCGTGTGTACTATTGTGTTGCATTGCCAAGTCATATTATTATGTACTTATTATCATCTCAGACACACACATGTAGAAAATTGTTAGTAAGTGAAATGCGACATGCCCCAGTAGTAATAGTAGGGGTGAAACATTTGTAAAAAAGGACTGAAAAAGAAGGAGGTGTAAGAGAGGAGGAGGTAGAGGCGAGGCGAGACATTTTTGATTCTAATAAACCGTCTACTTAGTCAATTATGTGTTTGAGATTTTGAGTCGAGCTTGATTGACTTTTGAGTGTTCGTATACGTATTTTATTTATACTGTTATAATAAATGTCTACTGTTGCATACCAATATGTGTGAAAAAAGCAATGTATATTATATCAAAAGGTATCACGATAAAATGAAGAAGAAGAAGAAGAAAAAGGTGGATGGATGGATGTATCAGGTCATTCCTGTCCCGTGGCAACTGATTTTTTTGTCATCTTGAGTCTCAAGTTTTGTTTAGTGTCTTGGTCGAATTGGATTCTTTGAGTATCTTGCTCTAGACTTTATACGGTATCCCTAACTTGACTGTTTTTATCTTTATTTGACAACTAATAAATAAGGATAAACACACAACAAGTACGGCAAGTAAATCTGTCACTATATACACACACAATATGTACCCCTGTACATTGTACATACAGAACTTTTTCAAAGGCACATACAAACGCACACACACACACACACACAAAATGACTTTGGAAAAGTGATTCTTCTCCAGCCTAATTATGATAAAAGATATTGTTATGACACTCTTTTAGGAGATTTGTACGTAAAAAGTAAATAGTTTTGAGTATAGAGCTGAAATTCTTCGAAGGAAAAGACTTGTTAGACTTGGACCAGAGCGGATTAGCCAAATACCAATGATACGAGTAATAATATAATGAAGAATTAAGAACACTTTTTCCACTGCACAAACACACACACACACACACACACACAAGGATTTTTCTTCCTCATTCCTGCACATTTACTTGTAATCAATGTTATAAGTTTTACATTTGATACTATGTATGTATTTCCATCTCTAAATAGTCTTAGCAAAGTAGTTAATGTCTTATAAGATGGGTCAAACATTATGAGCGAGATAATCTAGAAAATGCAGTCATTATTGGTCATACAAATGCAAAGTTTAGAAAGGACGAAAGTCGATCACAGAAGAAGAAGAAGCAGCAGAAAAGTTTAGGCTATGCGTATTTATTTGCTTTGAACTCTGATATATATCTTTTGATATAATGCACTCAACATGAAAATGTATAGTATTTTCAACGGCTATACAATGTACAACACAATGCAATGGGCTAGTGAAGTATGAGAGAGAGAGAGAGAGAGAGAGAGAGAGAGAGTTTCTCCACTTCCAACTATTGCAACTATTAAAAAGAGAGAAAGAAAAAAAAAGAAACAAGTGGAGATCGATCAGCCCCTAAGAAGCTGATGAGAATTTTTTTTCTTCCTTTTTTTCTTCTTCTTGTTCTTCATCTCCTTCCCTAATGTAAATGTCTAGCAAGCAGTAGTAATTCAATGTCAGAAAGAACCTATTTACTTGACATATGACACACGTTTCAAGTAAAACACGCCTATTATACATGGTAATAATTGTATTAAGTAGTTTAAATATTACTGTATGCATAAAAGACACATTCACATTGGGACACATTAACAAGTGCTACGCCATGTTATAATTATCTATACACAGATATAATAGGATATCATGTATCAGAGTACTCAATAAATATTATTTTTATTTGAATTCTTCTACCATACTACTTATTACTTATATACTCATATATACGGTATAAAAGACAAATTAAACATACTGGCCTTTATCGCGTTAAACAATTTCTGACATGTTTTTATAATGTTATATTATTTATACATTTTAAAATCTAGTTTTTTCTTAAAAATAAATAAATCACCGCTCAAAGTCTATTGCAATATCTTTCAATCAATCTATATATAACCTGCCTTTCCGTTTTTCTCAAAGAATTTAAGTAAGTATGCATTCAGCAGTAAATGATACCTACCTATGTACCGAAAACAACGTCATTTCTGCTCGGCCGGCATTCTTTAGTATTTTCGGATTAGATGACTAGAAGCTATCATGTTGTCTTATAACATTTATTAAAGGATTATATTCTATGGAAAATCCCATCGGATTATTGAATTGTGTAAAAGAAGTAAAAAGAAACATGCATATTGAAAATTATCAACGGCGAAATTTGAGGCAAACCTAATGTATCTATCTAGTGATGATTTTTTCTGGGCTTCCTGACGATGAAAAAATGAGGTTAATATTTCATTGAAAAATTTTTCTCTTGTTTATATCCTGTCATGAGAGCTAACTGTAATGTGATTTTTATGCTTTTTTGTGATTCTCAGCACGCTCGCTCTTCCTTTTGACATAAAGATTCAATTTCCATTTTGCCCTTCAAATTGATAGTTCCTATGTATTTATGCGGCACATTTCATTGCCGACTACATGTATGTATACACTACTGTTTCCATTACATGTAGTTAAATATATTATACTAATTGTATATGCATGTAGGTACACGTAATAATATTGTTACCTATTATTCAGTATTAGTGGTTAATAAGAACTAGACTTAATATCAAATTCTACAATTTCGCACTTATTTGATCTATTTTTAGATGTTCCTCATTCCTCGGATGTCAGTATTCAGTGCCTACCCAATTTTATGGGAGTATGAAATTCATGATTTTTCTTGATTTTTACAATTCAAACTCCCTTTGAAAGCCAAGTAGCCGTATAGAAGTAGAGGCAAAAAATGCAGAAAGCATTCTCTCATATGACCCCGTATTATTTATACCTAATAGTTTATACGACGCATTTTAACGATATTTATATTACTACAGTATACGGTGTAAAGTCTAGCTTTATATAGGAGCAGGAATATTGTATTCACTGTCATGTTATAGTTGCTGTACATGGAGTATGGACAACGCACGATCGTCAAGTCGGCAAGAAAAACTGCGAACTTTGCACCGGAAAATGTTTACAGTTTACAGAACTGTGTGAACTTGATACAAAGTTTTTATTTCTAGAAAAAGCATTATGACTGTTTTCTGTTTTGTTTTTTTCCTACACATTGGTCATATGTTGCATGATTGGCTGGAAGTAAAATATTACTCTCGTCTTTATAGCTATAAATAACCAAAGACTTTCATAACTATAACTATATTTATGTATGTATGTAACGGATTTCCACGTGGAGGCAATTTTTACATTAAAATAGTTGTGTCAGCACAATGCAATAAAGAAATTGCAAGGCTACGTGTCTTATTGGGGTTTTCTCGGTTTAACGGCTAATTTGAATGTGTGGATTACTGTATGTATATTGGTCCAGTCGGCTGTGTGAGACGTGATCTTTTTAATAGTTAGACTCGCCGTTGTACAGGACAATGTACAGACGTTACATTTATAATGTCATATGTCATGTACGCCAGACTGTGTACAAAAAATGATTGTACATATATACAAAGCATGTATAAGTGGTCAATTGCCCATGTTTAAAGAAATTGCAATATAAATATATTCACGCATAGACTTTACATATGTACACACACTCTTGGTCGTAAATTTGAATTGTAAATTATTATGATGGGATGAAGTAGACGAGAACAACGAAAGAGGCAGACAAAAAGCGAGCAAACGAACGAGGGAGAGAGAGAGAGAGAAAGACAAGGAAAAGAGATGTTATGTATTGTCTGGAAGGATACAGCAGAATAGGCAAGCAAGAGCTCAAAACCTTGAAAGTACATACAGAGTAGCCTGACCCTGTAGAAAAGCGTCTAGGGTTCTCTCCCCACTACAAGTTGATCGTTGAGTCTCTAATCTTGAAATGGAATAATGACAATAATAAAATGAGAAATTGGCGTATTTTCAACGGACAGTTCGATGCATGTCTTTTTTCCATGTTAAATCTGCATTCAGTTTCTCTTCCTTTCACTTCTAATGTAGGTACGTATACCGATTGTTCACTGAACAGTGTTCAGTGAGAATATGTTTATATGCAATAGCTTGTCTCAGGACTAAAATGCTTTTGTATTTAATCTCAAATCTATTGACATGCCAATAATGCACAATTGAAAAGTTGTATACTTACGAATTCTAGAAAATGCAATGATTTTCTCCGTGGTTGCATGGTCGTCGTCGTAGTCATCCCTTGGAGAGTCACTTTGCATGTCAATGAATTCATTGATATAGTCTGGCGGGATGGGGAAGCCTCGACCAGTGATGTTGGGCAGACGGTTTTCGTCCATTCTCAGCTTTCTCAGAATGTCGTGGCGAATCATCTGTAGGCTGAGCATCTTCATGTCGATGCCGGTGCCGCGTCTGCACATTTTCCCGGTTTCCGCACACATTCGATCCGCCTGCTGCTCCATCATCTGCTCCATACTTCTCCCGGACATGTTGCCGTGAAGTTGAGACCCGTTTAGAAAACTGGACATCATAGAAGCGGAGGCTCCGGCTCCAGTGACTGGAGGTGAGAATGAAGAGGAGCGATTGCCATTGATGATGGGGGATGAAATTCCACGTGGTGGTACATTTTCCCCCACGTTTCCACCCGAGGATGTTGCGGAAGCTACCAGTGGGTCACTATTCGACGAACTATCACTATTAAAATTTGGATGAGTATGATGATTATTACTACTACTGTGGTGGTTGTTGTTACTATGATGATTCGGCTTGTTACTGTACAAATTGGCATAAGGACTTTTTGGAGGGGAGTGATTGTTACTGGGATTCGCGGCGGACACACCAGTCAGTGTCAGTTCATGGGGGACAAGTTGGACACAGATCACAAGAACGACCACTAATGTTGAGTAGTAGGAGAAGTAATTTACTCCGAAAGCCATTTTGGGTATATTTTCACTGTTTTTACCCGTACTTGTTCGAAATGTATTTAAATTTGACTATATTATCTCAAATTTGTCACAATACCAGAGTAGTATTATAGTATGTATTGTATTTTAATATATTTTTTTTCAATATTTTAAAATAATATACCGTAAATTATCACAGTTATGGACGGTTCATGGATGAATTCAATTCAATCGTTGTGTATGTGTAATATTATATGTATAATAAGTTGTCGTTGTGTTGTTTTTTCCTCGCTCTTGTCTCTATGCTTGATTGACCCTCTTTCTCTAATACTATTATGGAAGGGAGACACGATGTAAGAGGGAGACAGAGAGAGGTTAATGTGTGGTGGCTGGTGTGGACTTCAAGGAAGAAGACAACGACGTCGACAAGGGAGATAGAAGTAAAGTAATGTAAAGCCTAGTTCTTCTTTATACTATGTATCAATCTTAGTCTGTAGATACAGAGAGAGAGACAGTGTTATTTAAAAATGTATATTTATATATCGATATGTTCTTCTGTTAAGTCTAGACAGCGTGATGAGATATAGATTTCGTTAGAGATGGTTGTTCTACCCCTAATATTCGTATTTGTATCAATCTCTGGTGATAATTCTCTCACTGTTGAATTACAATGTTGGAGATTTAATATGTAAAATATTAATGTCCACACATACACACACACCAGTCCACAAAGTTGTTATACTGTAGCTGTAGTGTTGTTTCTCAACTGATATTCTGAAAAATTAGTACTGCGGCGGTTCTTTTATCTTGAGAATGAGGAAAATCTAGCAATTTACCAAATGTTGGAAAATATAATATGGTAAATGTATCAGCTGATGCCTCTCGTACATGCGTAGTTTTTCTTATTGTTAACAGTTAAATTATTGTTATTTTTTTGTCGTAAAAGATATTATTCTTATTAAGTTTATTAAGGGGAAGAGAGAATAGAATAGCAAAAACTTTAGTCGCGTTTAGTGGATAATCGTTATAGATTTTTTTCTTTTGAAATGTGTGTATTTGGTGGAGTGGGGAAAATGGAAAGAATAGTATGTATACAAATGATGTATATATAGATACTAAATTCTAAAACCAAGAATGTTTTCTTCCAGGATCTTTCCCCCTCTGTCTTCACCAACTCCACAATTGACAATGAAGGAAATCTATGCCTCCCAACTATTTATACTTTACGGTCCAGAGGAATCTAGCTCCGTAACAGTCAAAATACACGTTTGTACATCTTGAAAGACATATTAACACCTCCAATAGAAGTTTCATATAGAAAATACAATATACCAAGTTGTCACCTAGCTATTAGTCCAATCGAAAATTGGACTGCTCTCCCCCTCTCTCTTTCTCTCTCTCTCTCTCCCTTTTACACATACTCACATACACACACACATACAATGGTTACCTTAAGCATGCTTAGATCAAATAGTGTGTATTCGAATATGTGCTATGATAAATACGTGCCTTATATAAGTTAAATACATACAGTTTACAATAAAATACAAGAGTAGAAAATGTATATTTTATACATTTTATACTTGTCTTCAATCTCAAAAGTCGCTCAAGACTTCAAGACACATAAAAGCCATCTGATCTTTCGTCGACCACATGCATACATGTATGATGTACTTGGTATTTATGTATGTATGTGTGATGTATCTCACCTTTGTCATTTCCTCCGTCGACCCCCACATTTTCCATAATTTTTTCTGTCTCTCTTCTATTTTGTCTCTCTTGTATCTCTTATGTAGCTTTTACTTGGGTAAAATATATACAAAAGACGAAATCAGTCACATAATCTTATAACCAATGTAAGAGAAATTTTTTTACAGTTTTTCAATAACTATCTGATATCGGCGTTTCTTACTTGTAGTTTTTGCATTTTTTTCCCAGCCTAGCAACAACTCATTTATGCATAGTGATTCTGTTTCTAGAATGTCTATTGTCTATAGATCTACTTTAATACATTTTTTCCCATTTGATTCCTTCATATAGGAAAAGAGAGGACATGTAGATGAAAGAAAAGATATTTTGCGATGCTAATCGACGTAACAATCCGTTGAGTTCATTCAGATACTAAAAATACTTAGGTATATGGATCACTAAGTACCTACATAATGCATAATAATATAGAAAATAGGAGACTGTGAATTATCTGTATTTTAAAAACTATTAATTCATTTCCTTTAAATCCGTCCGTCTAGAGAGAATACATAAAAAATGTGTCAAAAGCTGAAAAAGGAAATTGTAGTGGATCTTTTATGTAGATAATCGACCGTACGTTCAATTGCTGAAAGTGATGACAGGCTGTAAAACAGTAGCGGTAGTAATCGTATTTTTTGTCTCTCTAACGCACTTTCCGAGAAACTTGTATAGCCTAGCCGATGACGCTTCATACATAGGCTTTTTTACATTGCACACATAGGTCCTGAGAAGTCGAGAGAATATATTTTTAGTTTAATATTTCATTTGTCAAGCCTTTGATAAACGTCTATACTCAATTTTCTCAATATAAAAAGCTGTGAACATGATCTAGTTGACCCATGAAACTTTATTAATAAAATGTACATGTACGTATTAGTGAGCTTCAGTAAGCCAAACGTACAATAGTAGACTCGTCAGTTTATTATTTGTACCTTATTAGCACGCCACGGTCTAACATCTCATAGTTTGCATTTTGCATATAGCTAAAATGTAAATGTGTGTGAATGTCAATATCTGCACATCTCAATATCACAACGCTTCAGCTTCAACTTTCTCCACGGCCTTTGCTCTACGAAGTATTTATGTAAGCTCGGTTATCATAATATTCTGTGCTGTGCTGACTCGTGGAAGATACAGTTTTTAACTTTTTACGTTACTCGTCTTTTAACTAATTACCAGCTAAACATATTTGAACATAACTTTCTTTTTCTATTTCAAAGGTAATTGTATGAAATACACAGAGATTAAGCATACGAAATTGTGATATTTATTTGCAAGTATCATGCATAAATATTTTGAAATCCCAAAAGGTGAGCTGGAGAACGAACAACGAGCATTACAAACAACACAGGATTTTAATGACAATTTCCCCACGAAATGTAATGAAAGTAATCCCAGGGACATGAGTACCCAAAGAAGGAGCGATAGAGTAATTTTGAGAAAATTACTTTCGGGACACCTCAGCAGAGTATGTCCTGTGAATGCCTCAAAATTAAGTTACCAATATACAACGTGACTTTCTAAGCTTTCGCAAACTCCGAACTTCGATTCGGCTGGTTGTCTTTTTACTCTATATAACAAACAAGTTTTCTGGTGTAATGAGTGACATTTCATAAAATACACCATTATTGAATACATTTACACACACTTTCACCTTTAAGTAGTATCCTACCAACCTGAGTATTAGATCTGCTCAAAAAATGAACTTTGTGATGAATTCAATGGGCAAAACCGTATTACCAATCCTTTGGTTCACTGGAAGTACCCTAAAAATTTCGTCCCGATTGGTTGCTGTTTACATGTCGCGCAAGGTCATTAAAGTTCAAAGGGAATTAACATAAACTTTGACTCTCAGAAAATTGCATGTTGTTGGTGGGAAGGGAAGTGGCAGGTATCATTTTTTGGTGACCCCAGTCCCATACTGTATCCTACAAAAGAACGAAATTCGAAAAAATTCCATCTCCTATGGAGGTCAAAATGGCTAAAATATGGTGAAAGGTGAGTTTCTGACCCTCTTGAAAATGTAACAAAGAATGTTTTCCGAATTTCAATAGGTATAAGCGTTAGCTATAGCATATTTCCGCTTTTGCTCCCACCGTTTGTTGAAAATTATATCGTTTCCCCTATTGTAATTGCTTTGAGATCCTACCATTTTGCTTTTACACTTTCTACTGCAGAGCAAACAGTGTATCTTAAAAGCAAAATGAGTGCACGAAGATGTGTCTATTGTCTGTGTGCTGACTATTGAATTTATAGTACAAAAAGATATATATTCGATTATATGTATGTATGTAAGCGATCGTATGAATAAGTATGACAGCTATTAGTTTGATTTTAATAGAAATAGTATCACTCTGTTTATTGTCTTCCTCGTGTTTCGTTTTTGAAATACTAGAATATAATGCATGATATTTTAAGCATACGGTTTCACAACAGCTAAATATCATAATACATTATTGCACACCCGCGTACATATTTGTCACGTTCCATGTTTCGATGTAGGACTCATATGGCATGGTTAAGGTTAATGTACATATTACAATTTACAATTCGTTTTTCCATATTATTTGACTACATGTATTCACAAGAGTCACAAGATCCTTGTGAACAAAGTTCTGAAGGTACCCCTGAATTATTAATTTTTCTGTGACACATGTCACATTCCGATTGTAAATTGTAATACATATTTACGTTTTTATTCCTCTCTTTTTAATAGATTCACTGGATATTTAGATACTGTGTGGCATGCGTAGGTTTACGCAATGTGGAGAAGAGATGTCAATGTGAATTATATTCCAAAGGACACGATTCGAATATACAAATGTGTATGTATGTGCATACTTTTGTCATTCACTCGCCGAATATTATCGGGCAAAAGATGTTCCTGTGATTTATGTAAAAAATGGAAATTCTTTTGGCCATAATGTATGTTCACATATAGCTATTTTAGTTTTACATTTAAGATCTATGCACATGAATTTTTCATTTTTTTTCATTTAAGTATCCTGGTGTTGAGCAAAATGATAAAGCAAAATTGTATCCGCTACAGAAAAATACAGAAATACGTATAATATGCTATTATATTAAGATTGTTCCAAGGGTAAAAATTTTGTATTCTTAACATTTCAACAGCATTTTTGTCTATAGGTTATTAAATTAAAATCCAGTCGATTTTTAAAGTAGTTTCATTAGGAAAAATGCTACACAAGTTACACCGTACAAAGTTAGTTACACACGCATACATGTATATAGGCTTGTGTCATTTTTCATTCTTGCCATTTGCGATTCTTTAAAATTACTATAGTAATTCTAAACTATATCACTGTGGTGATTCTTTAGAATTGTGGAAGGTTCAAAAACTGAAGGCAAATACATGCGTAGCATCCTCAACGAAAAAAATCAGCCGTCCTGCCTTTTTTGCATGTTTCATATCATGACATATCCAATCAAATTACAAAAAAAACCCACATGTAACATTATTATGTATCATGTATCTTTATTATCTTGAGAAAGATAACTTGATGATGAAGCAATAAAAAGCCTGAGATGTTCTACACATACATTCTCTCAGAGTTTAACTATTTGCTAAAAAAACATTCATTGATTTTAAAAATCAACAATTAACAGGTCTACATAATGGTTGATTACATTTAGTAATGGTGACTAAGGCATACTAAGAAAGAGAGAGAGAGAGAGGAGAGAGAGAGACAAGCTTGCAGACAAACCAAGTTCAATGTGTAGTGTGTGAATGTGTAATGTGTACTACAGATATCTTTACATTCTGCAGTTAATAGAATAATGAACTTTTGATTAGAAATCCGCGCGTGTGTTTTATATTTTATATTTCTCTGCCCCTCTTGGTAATCAAAGTATACACAAATCTATGTATGTGTATGATACATAATGCATAGGCACATGTACATATGTACCTATGCATACTATACATATTATATGTAAGTACTATTTTTTCAACTATAAGTAGAATTCTTATTCTATGATGGAAAATAGCCATAAAATAATATTTGTAATATTTATTAAGTAATGTATATTAAATGCATATCATGGCCTATGCATATTTTTTTATGTATTTTATTTGTCTCAACTCCTCCCGAATGACATTCGACCCCCAGACAAGAGAGAACAGAGAACAAACACATTTTTTAATACAATATTACGGAATAGTTACTAGACTGCTATTAACTACTTAGTGCATGGTAACTTTTTCGAGCCATCTTTTTTCAGAAATGTACATATGTACATATAACGCATGTACACACTACACACACGGTAGTAATCAGTATAAACAACTACTTAAAAAATATCATGATAGTGAATGGCTTCCATTTTTTTCCGCAAATCAAAACAATGAGACGATTGAAAAAAAACTGCAAATATGTACTTTATTCTTAAAATCTATCCTAGTAATATTTCAATTCGTTTCTATAGGCACACAATGTAAATAATTTATTGTGTCTGCTTCCTCCTACTAGTTTTCATACAAACATGGCACATGTGTCATGTGTGTAGAATGTAGAATCAGAATCATTTCAAAACAAAAAGCTACTGTTATCTAGAATCCTATATTGATAATAACTTCTAATATTAAAGCCAAATGTTGTTATTTCCTCCATTTTTTACAGAACAGTGATTAAAACGATAGAGAAGTCACAGAGTCCGCAAGTTGCATATATGTTGAAGATTGGAGAAAATATAACATAGTATGTATACACTATACACATATTTAGTCATCGTATGTACTACGGTATTTATGTATGTCCATCAAACATCAAGCTCTATTGTCTAATTGTATCTAGATGGGCTACAATAATGGCCGCGGATTCTACTTGCATATTGATTTTTGAAGAATTTTATAATAATTCTGGCTACCATAGTTACATACATTTTTACTGTAATTTTTATATTAAAAAACATGTGTGTCGTACATATTTATTTAGTTACGTTGCAACGTGTTGTCCGTTTTGTAAATAAGATTAGTTCATAAAGTTTATGTAATTTTTAATTCGTTTTAATACGTAAATATTAAATGCCGTGGCCTTCAAGGAAAAACGTCGGTAATTATTATGAATTTTTTTGAAAAGTTCCTTTTGCATCTGCTTATTATGCAACCAATCACCATCAATATCATATACCCCAAACATTTTATGCTTTGAGGGTGGTAAAAAACTACAAAATTATGTCAATATCACCAATGTCTAAAACAATGTTTGAGATTACATAGTATCTCGTATTGGTTACACGATCATCGCATTTTTAGACTAAAATAATTAAATAAAACCCTTTGAAATAAGAAACAAATATTATACATAATCTCTCTCAGACGAGATTTTTTTTACACCATTTGGTATTTCTAGCTCAACTTCTAACTAATTAACATGTGTAGCATTTGCACTTTGCAGTTCATGTATGTATGCACAATAATATACATGCATATTTGGTTTGATAATGATTTCCTCATTTTTGTCTCGTTCGTATTTTGTTTTATAGATGTTTTGCTAAGCAAAACAGGAGATATAAAATATGAGAAATACATCATTACGCCGACCCTAACATTTCGACATTATCTCATGAAAAATGTTCAATGTAACAGACGGTTTTAGTTTTGATAGTATAATCAATAAAATAATAAAATAACTTGAAATATTATGGAAAGAAGGAAAATATTCATTGAAACAAAAAATAAGAAAAGTCGTTAAACACGGCTACTCTGTCATATGTTAACAAAGTTAGTATAAATATAAGTTACAATAAATGAAAACGCATTGTGTGCGTTTGTACTATTACGTATACGAGTACAAACTAAGTCTCAATTACGTACATCTACTAAATACTAAACAATAATAATCGGGCATGTTGTTGGTTATGTATTTTTCACGCGAACCTTGAGGAAGTGGCTAGACGAACTGTGAGACTGAGACTTCTATAAACTATACACACAATACACCATTAACGTGTTATACTCCTTGTTTGAAAAAGTATAATAATTGTAAGTAGTAATTCAAGTCGTATGTATCTACCCGTGTGTACAAATTAATAGAGAAACACAATGGTGGCTGAAGTTTTAATAATGACACAGTTATAGTTAATCATTGGTCCCGAATTGAGTTGATGAAACTACTATTTAGATACCACTACTACCATCATAACTATAGCTTCAATTAAAATCCGTTGAAATACTTCCATGATGAGTATTATCAACCCTAACATTATTATATCTATTTAGCTATT
Organism: Sminthurinus bimaculatus; assembly: GCA_034698285.1. NCBI lineage: Eukaryota > Metazoa > Arthropoda > Collembola > Symphypleona > Katiannidae > Sminthurinus > Sminthurinus bimaculatus. The sequence continues at coordinate 1,046 of JAQIVE010003278.1, read as the reverse complement.
TTAATATCGGATGTACATTGTGCATACTGCACATACACAATATGTAACTATAACTACCAGCTAGAAACATTTTATGATATTGCACTTTATCAATATTAGCTCATCATGTGCATACAGTTTATATGATGATACTTAAATGTTTTATCTACTAGGTTTTTATTATTATGACATATATGTGGCGACGAGTCCTCCAATTACAGTCCCTCAATGCATAGAACCTATAATTCGTTTTGTACTCTGCTGAATTTCTGCAACTTAACTTTATGATGTGTTATTAGATGAATGTATTAAAAACTAAAAACAACTCGGGATGAAAAGCAGCTTAATACATACAGACAGATTTATATCTATTCATATACGAATGAGCTTGATTATTATTAATTAAGTAAAAAAATAATTTGTTATGTGATTCATTATACGTCACTTGTTTGTATCGATTTCTGTTTCGACTATAAAAACATCTAGCTAATTGCCCCAACAAGGGTAAAAAATGTAAACACTATCAAAAGTTTTTTAACCAGCACCTTCTTTTTTTTACAAAACAGACAAATTTAAATCTAATGACCAAGAGCTATCGATTCATATGGGTCTGCATCTCTTATAAAATTCTAGCCGAGATTGTGTATAGTGTATAGTCATACATATGAATGCGACATTCATGTGATTTTGCCAAACTGAAAATTTAATGCTCACAAGGGAACATTTTCATCTGTCCCCTGGGGTTTGGAACAAGACCTAACCTGGGCTTGAGTCTTGCCCTAGTGGACCTCGAATAGGGCAAAACTTGCCTGTTGTTTCCATACGTTTTCGAGCAAGACCCCTTTAAAGTTTTGTCGAGTTGACAAAACTCGAAATCCTTAATGTATTTTAAATGGGAAATTTTACTTGTCACGTACTCCCCCCTTTGGCGTAAATTAATTTGCTCGATACTAGGAGTCAATGAAGGGTCAGAATTTTATGGACCAAAATTTCAATACTATCAGAACCAAATGTTCGGATGTTACTGAAAACCTAAATCGGCAGGTCGGTCTTGACCACAAAAGCGA